>NQII01010080.1:0-21653 GCA_002778355.1 Clitarchus hookeri
GCTTGTGTGGGTTTACAAAACAATTGATGCCCGACAGACTTGGGTCAGATCATTGAACCGGAAGCAGGCCACCGTAAATCTATTTGACCTGGGCTCCAGGCCCATATTTAATTAGCCACTGTTGCTACCATGATAACTTAACTTCTTGGTGTTCTGTGTTCACTCCAGTAAATTATATAAGGCAGCACAACCCAGCCCTTACAGTCAGATCATAAACATAAATTGTGACTGTGCTGTAAGTATGTTGGTGAAACTGATATTCCTTAAACCCCACTTCATACCCACATGTACACAGGCACTCGTAAGCACAAGTCTGCACAGCCGCACATTGTTTTCTTGAACAGAGCTAAAAGCTGTTCATAGTAAAGTGAGCACTTTTGAAATCAACCCTAGTTCGCCACCTGGCCGCTAGGTTTACTACCAACAGCGCCCTTCCACCATACTGCAGTGTCCTACAACTCGCCGCCTCATGAAGCTGGCCTAGCCAGCGAAACGTCGTGATAGTGCAACCTCGTAGAAAATGTGTTGTCGTCCTGTGTGTGTGTNAAGCTGGCCTAGCCAGCGAAACGTCGTGATAGTGCAACCTCGTAGAAAATGTGTTGTCGTCCTGTGTGTGTGTGTATCGACAAGCACTACACTGCAAGTACTTGAATTCCTGTCATTTTATATATTTTTTAAATTATTTATTGAGTGTTATATACAGAAGCAAGGACCCAAATAATTACAACAGCTATGTTAATGCGCTCAGCCATCTTCGTAGTACTTTTCTGTTCTTGCACAGACAGGATTGGTGATTTGTTGTCAAAGAGGGAAACTGTATACATCAGTCGGACTTATTTTTTGTTGTGCTGGGTTTCTTTCCCCAGTTAACACATTGCTAGTTTCATATTTTTCTCATCTATTCCTGAGATATGTTCGTCGAGGGAAAAAAAGAGAGAAGAAGGCTGAGGGGGATGTGGCTGGCTCATAACAACGTGGTCTTGAGGGTATGTGGATTTATTAAAGCCTGACCAGGTTACAATGAGNGGGGATGTGGCTGGCTCATAACAACGTGGTCTTGAGGGTATGTGGATTTATTAAAGCCTGACCAGGTTACAATGAGTAATATTATCAAATTGTCATTTTAGGTAATTTGCAGACGTACATTTTAAATTTTAATAGAATATCTGGAGAGGTTGGAAACTTCAAAATCCAGTCGACTCTTCTGGTGGAGCCCAGATTATTTTACATTGCACAAATTAATAAAGCTACTTCATAAAACAAGGAATGGCAATAATGCCTTTCCAGACATCTTCTCAGCCTATTGTATACATACTAGCAGACTGAAGAAACTAAACAGAACTCGGGAAGCCAGCCAGTGGCAGGTACGGAAGGGGAAGTCTCACCTGGACAACACCTTGGAGATGCCAAAGTCGCCGACCTTGACAACGCAGGGGGAGTGGCCGGAGAGGAAGATGTTGGCAGTCTTGAGGTCGCGGTGGAGGATCCTATGGGAGTGGATGTGGTGCACGGCCAGCACCAGCTGGCAGAACAGGTGCAGTACGTCCTGCAGAAGCAGTACACTGCGCTCACCAAGGTCACTGAACAGCAACTCATTGTTCNGCAGAACAGGTGCAGTACGTCCTGCAGAAGCAGTACACTGCGCTCACCAAGGTCACTGAACAGCAACTCATTGTTCAGTTGTTTGAAAGATTCTTGCAATGAAGGTTAATGACCTACCGGCTGGCAGCTGCTAAATTTAAATAGGTATGTTAAGAAAATTTCACCTCTGCGTTAATTTTAAAGATAGCCATTCTAAATAAAATGTGTTCTTCACACATTTTTTAGAAGATCCCTAGGAGAATATATTTTCAATATAGATAGGCAGTTTGTACTTTTTGTAAAACACAGATTTTAAAAATTCCATGCAAACAGGCTATATATGTTATGTAAACATCTCTTCTGCAGGGAACTTCTCATAAAAACTTTGTGAAGAATACATTTTGTTTGAAACGCCTATCTTTAAAATTAACGNTCTTCTGCAGGGAACTTCTCATAAAAACTTTGTGAAGAATACATTTTGTTTGAAACGCCTATCTTTAAAATTAACGCACCTAGGCAAAATTTCCTTAACATGGAATTTCATATTTAAATTTTGCAGCTGCCAACCAGTAGGCAGTGCCCATTAGCGAAATATTTTGAACATACGCCATTACTTTACTAAGTCTTTACAGAAAACCAAGTATGAGACTTGAGACAATTGCAGTCTTGTGCACAACGAGGTCTTCGTCACAGTGTTGCCTGTGCTGTCGTAGTTGCGTTGTCCTTAGTATTTGATTGAAAGCTACTGTGTTGTGTGTGGTAATCGTGCTGTCTAGCCTGGCCGCTTTTATACATCCTTGGGCGAAATTTCTCTCTTCATAATAGTCCTCATCTGTGCTGTCTTAATTTGGGTTGTACTGTACTTTATCGCATACAAGTTGCACATTTTATTTTAAACAATTTTGATTGAAAACTAGGGGTGCAACCTGTAAGTGAGAAAAATGAACTGCTTCTCCAGCCCCANTTATTTTAAACAATTTTGATTGAAAACTAGGGGTGCAACCTGTAAGTGAGAAAAATGAACTGCTTCTCCAGCCCCGCACTAACTTTTCATTTACTCAAAATTAACAGCCCGTTGCTCGATTTCCATATTCTTCAGCGAACAAAATCACTTTAATTTTGAAACCTGCGGTGTAGGTACTCGCTTTTCCGTCACGAAACTCTTGTCACACTTCTTCACTGCCACAACATCAAAACAACACTACGTGCAGTGCATAGAGTACATAAGAGAAAGACCTGTAAGTCAAGGCTACCATTTGGTACCCAAGAACCAATGCTAATGTGCTGCTATCTCTGTACATTCCACAAAAAGTTTTCGAGAATAATCGATTGTCAGTTTTCGTATGGCAAGAATTGATTCTCTTTATTTAATTTGATTATTTTAAAATTTATTTTTCTGTTAAGGACTGCAAAGGGAATTACGTAACGGAAATATTCAAATGCCATTCTTTATTTTGCATGTTTATTTAAAACATTCTAAGATAAACTGCAGAAATAATGGTTAGGTTTTTGCTTTTAACATACGTCGTTAGAAATAATTTAAATATATAAAAAGAAAGCTTGATAAAATCTTTCTCGTAAAAATATTACTTCAAATTAAATTATGTCTAAGTTATTTCTTTTTTTCAATAAATATATAAACTCCGGCAGTCAGGCTGCGTCTCGAACGCCATATCTGTACATTGCAAACAAACTACGTCCAACAAACTTTCAGTGCACTGCGACTGCGCTGTAGGCCTGTAGCTACGCTTGGGAACACTGCTTGCTTGCAAGGACACAGCTGCCACACGACCTTTCCCAAGGTCGCGTGCATCAGCCATCCGTGGCGCAGGCAGTGTTGTACAGGATGTACAATCACAACTATGAGCGCAACCTTTAATCAATGTACAATCACAACTATGAGCGCAACCTTTAATCAATAAATATTATTTTTTTTTAAATATCCTTTGAAAATAATGGTGCGACCTATAAGCGCAGGCGACTTATATGCGATAAAATACGGTACCTGATTTTTTCAGTCACTCTGTAATATTGGTTCTTGTTTCGTATTTTGTAATTAATCTTACAAAATTATTTGTATGATCTATCATACGTTTGATGCAAGTTACATATCTTTTGACTACTCTCGGCTCATTTTTCCACGATTGTTTCATGTCAGACTTGGTTTTCTGCAACGACATAGTGAAGCAATGGCGTACGTTCAAAACATTTTGCTTCATCAGCAACTCATTGTGCCGAACACATCACACATTGTGTCGTTCCAAGAGGAAAACAAAATTTGGACTCCATAGCTTTTGCAGGATCACATGTTGGAATAACAATATTATGGTTTTGAAACACACAAATAAAAATTGAAACCCTTCTAGGAAAAATAAACTTAAAGGAGCAGAAAGCTACTGTAATTGTTTTAAGATGTGCAGAGCTGAAGCTACTTTGTAAAAAATTCACAGCCAGCAGCAAGAAAGAAAAAAAAAAAAAAAATTAAACTTCAAAAATTTACAAAAATGCAAAAACTTAACCTTGACGTGATTACATGGCTATCTTGAGGTAGCTGATAACCTATTTACCAATGTAAATTATTTAATTTTTACAAGCAAGTTAATATATAACTCATGACTCATACATACTATTTGTTACATAGATGTCAAGATTTTTTATATGTACGGATGGGAAAAACTATGAATTTTTTTTTTTACTTTCTGAAATGACATAACATGTAATGACTTTCCAGTATTATAAAATAATGCATCCCTTTCTATCCAGTACATTTAAATCCTTTCTTTTATACCAGAAATCTGCAGTTTCACAAAAAGGAAGCAAAATTAAATCTGCATTGTAGCACTATTTTTAGTTGAATTTAGCACCACCCAATTCTCATTCTCCCTTTTTTCCTTGCATCACTAATTATTTTACATCCAAATCCTGCAAGAAGATATGTTTCTTGTTACAACTTTGTCTATTTCTCTCAAGAGTATTTAGGAAAATGCTTGCTGCCATGAGATGATTCCGCCCACAAAACAAAACAAACTGTGAGCCAGTGTTTACAGTCTACGTAGCCTCGACTTTGCAAGAGCACCTTCTGAGGCAAGAAGCCGCCGTCTCTACTAGAGATGAACTCGTGCAGGGTTCCACCACTCGCGTACTCCATCACGATATTGAAGACTCCGTCGCCGTGGAAGCTGTCGTAATACTCTATGATGTTGGGGTGGGTCAGCATCGACAGCACCTGAACTTCGTTCCTGGCATCCTGCACAGGGGGACACTATTTGAGACATATTAGGCAACAGGCAGTACACCTTCTTGACGATAGTGGCCAGATGTACCTGGAACAATTACGATTTTGCTCATTTTGTTCTGCGTACTGTTCTTGTCTGTAACTGTACGCTCAATGTTCCGATTTTTAAGATCAACTTGACAAACTAACAAAAATTACTGCAATTACAAATTACTGACTGTGGCATCCTTTGAAGAAATATGTACTCTTTCCAAACACACTCTTGGCATTCAAATAATTTGATTTCCACAGTCCCAAAAACAGCACAGAAAACATATTTTCATGAACAAAAATTGAATGTAATAAAATAAAACACATGTACAATTTGGCAGTGTTTAATATATGTATTAGCTTGAGAGTTTGGGTCATTATGTGTGCCTCTGTTCAACATGTACAAGACCTTTGTTAATTTAGGTTGAGTTGAGAAAGCAATGTGGCCAACACATGCACCACGTTTCTTTTCTGAATGTCTGGCAAACTGTTCCAAGAGAATGGAGAGAACATACCGTCAGGTCTTTCTCTGGGACTTGCTCTAGCGGGATACACTTCATGATGACGGGTTTCTCGTCAGCCAGCCGGGTGCACAGGTGTACTGCTCTGCAAGAAAGCAACCCCACCTTTATTACCAGACTGTGTGCTAATATTACAAATAACTATATTCCTCATAAAGTAATAGCAAAACTTATCACTGTACTGTTTGGCTACTCTTTTGACAAGAAATAATATCAAAGTGATATGATTAGGGGCTAGAGATGTTGCTTTATATCATCACCAATGGGAAATTTCCTACTCTTTATACAGTTCAAAGAAATTTGATAGATGAAAAGGGCCATGCAAATCTGGTAAAGAGTCAGCCAGATAAAATAATATTTTTAAAAATTAAGAAAACCTTAGAAGCTTTTCTTTGCTCTCTCCCCACTACTGAGTCATTAAGAATAAGAAATGAATCTAAAAATCACCTTTACCCATAAAAAAAAAAAAAAAAAAAATTTAAAAACCAGATTTTCAGCAGTATGCGATAAACATTTGCAGTAACAAAGGTGCATTTTTCAGCATGAAGCAAACACACAAAATAAAATGCTTATGTTTGTTATTGTTAGTCATATTTTTAAATATCTATACACCTAATAAAAATAATGTAATATAAGGCTTTTCACAGTTAATTGAGCTCTTGTGAAATCAACCTTTGAAAACTGTCACTACCCCTACCTGCATATATTTTTACGGGCAAACTGGCATGCACCCAGTAAAGTTGGTAACATTGAAGGGAAAGTAGTTACACGTCTTAACATTTGCAAATACTGAAATTATATCATTTGCTTTATTTTTTTAATGCATGTTAAGTGTAAGAACAAGCATATTTATACAACATTTACTCCTCTAATAATTCCACGTGTTCACTTGGCCAACAAATGAGTAAAGTGATCAGACTACGGCAATGTCAGTTTTACATACAGTTGATAAAAGAACCAAAATTTAACTTTCTAATACAGTTTCATTTAATCCAACCGTCTATTGCCATAATTCCAAATGCCTGTCGCTCATACACCTGGTTCAATAGTCCTGTCCGTCAGTCTCTCTCTCATCACTGTACCGATGCTAGTCCACAGACTTTAATGACGCCATTGTCACCGCCACTGCTCGTAGCTTCGCACACCTGGCGCTTACAGTTGCACAGAACCCCAGACTATCTACTCGGAGGCTCATCGTAACTTATCTAGACCAGCTGGCCCAATCCAGAGTCTTGCTGAGGGAGGCAAAAGTGACTAGAACATTCTTACAAAAATATCCCTGAAGTAATTTGATGCCCCAAGGACATGATTGGCACAAATCTTGATAGCCTTATCGGGCATGCATCAATCATTCACCGCGGCTCGCTCGTTTGTAACTGCGCGTTTCTCTGGTTACCAGTGGTATTAGCATACACCCAAGGAGAGAAACATGAATGGCGCAAAGACAAACGCAGCCGCCCTCAATCTCTGTATGTGCTTCTCTAGTTACTGGTTACACTGCTGCAATTTGCACGCCCGAAGGGGAGGGCGATGGAAACAACTCAGTGTGGCAGCGTGTGATAAAACTAAGAAATAATGTAACAAGTAAAAATGTGGCAAGACACCTCACTAAGTAACACATGACAGTACGTTAAGTATCTATGAATAATTAACATAATTCAAAACCCAGAAATATTTAGTCACTCTTAATCTTGTTACACCATTTTAAATAGGCCTAGGTAAATTTTTATTCTATGCAATTATGATACAGCATAATTTTTATTGTAGATCACATTCCAAAACATTTCTTTAATTTTTTTTTCAGTGAATCAAAGGAGTCCAGCACAAACCTAGTATTTGTGGGATGAACCACAGGGCCAAAGTAGTGACAACTTGCATAATATAAGAATATTACTACAAAGCAGACACTTCTCAAAAAAAGAAAAATTATTTTTTTTTTAATAGTACTCTTTGGGCTTTATGTTGTAGCAGTACTAATTTAACTGTTTATTTATGTTCAGAATATTATTTTTTAATGTCACAATTCCATAATAATTTGTGATAATTCTAAATTTTTAAGTTTCTGAATGTAACAGAGATATGTCTAATTTTACAATTTAATTTTCTTCTTCTTGGCCACTGTATAGCATATGCACACTTATCAGTTACTGAGAAGCTTCCCTTACCAGGAAGAGCTATTTTCTTTGGTTACTTTACAGGATATGCTTAATACATTTTGCAGACCCTGACACACTGTTCTCTTGAAATAAATCTCTTTGTTGGGGGATTTATATGTTGTGGAAAGACACATTGTTGTGTTTTTGTAATATTTTATTAACTCTCACGAATCCCAAATGACTTACAGCATTACATTAATAACCGATTGTCTATCTACCAAGACCACTTGGGTCCGCTATTACACACACACTATGCTTGTCTGCCAACTTACAATCACAACACCTTCCCCTTTCATAAGCAATGAATGACATATTGTAATGCCGCAATATTCTTAATTTTTCGAGACACGGGTGTAAAATTCTTTCGTGTGTATTTAGCTTTGGAAAGCTTCGTAATATTTTATCAGGTTTCAAATTAAAGCCGCGGTGGTTCGTTTCCCGTGATAGTTTGTTTATCGAGCAGACGTGTGCTTTTGAAGGTTATCGGACGGACATCTGCTGTTTACGTTGTAACAGGAGTCCGTTTACCGTCTAGTTTCGAAAGTTGATGTTTTGGTTATGCGTCAGCATTATACAGAAACTTTCCGGCTGTGACGTGACGTTCGGTTCTCTGGAAGTGGACGGTGTCAACAGTTTTAGTTTCCTGCGACACAGTTGCGGGTACGATAACATGTTGAGAGCGCGGGACACAGCGTAGTTTTGGATGACGCTACTGGCAGATGCCATGCGCTTATCTTAGGAGAAAAGGGGGGATAGGCCTGCCTAATATATTCTGGTGGTGCCTATCGCCTAGAGGAACAAAGTAACCAACCGTCGAAGAAGACGCATCGGGCATGAGAAGACGCACTAGTCCGAAAGGGCGTGGGTCGTTAGGGTGCCAGGAGGGAACGAACATCCCTCCTGCCTTCGGAACTTAGTCTTGCGATGCAAGTTTGAGACATTAATAAACTGTAAACNCTGCAAACTGGAACTTCGTCTGTGAACTGTGAAACTTCAATGATAAATAAAGTATAAAGCAAACTAATCTGGAACTTCTTTTTAATTAATCGGCGTCACCTGGTACTGAGTCTCGTATTCTACCTATGAGCAAGCCGTGGCAACGTAGCCGTGGCAACGTAAACATTTGGAAGTGTAACAAGTCCGCAACGTTACAAGATGGCTCACAACTGAGGGGCTCGATATTATAAATATGGTTTAACGTGCCGCGGCCACATTACAGTATGACGATCCAACTGTGAGGCAGTAATATAATAAATAAGGCAGGAACATTACAACATTACATAACCTTGCAACTACACGCACAACTGAAGAAACACACATCAATATAGCAAGTCGTCCACTCACAAGTACATAAACAAAACAAACTAGATCAGTTAAGCGTGCACTACAGGCACTAGTGTGCTTATTGCTGGCAATCTAGTTTCACGTCCACACCTTGTGCGTACAGGCAACTTCACATGTTCCCTCCATTTGGACGGAGCTTCCGCAGGCTGGATTCTAGCGACCCTTCTGACACGCCTCCTGCCCCATCTTCAGCTGGAAACTCCTTGAAATCAGAGTCCAGGCTAGTCTCCCATGCTCTTCAGGAGCTAGGTTAGATGGTCGCAAGTGTTGAGAAATCCTTCGAATTTGTCGGCCATCTTGGTCTTGGAGTCGACGCTTTCTCCACAATCTCGGCTGGTTCCCACTGCCCATCTCGATGTAACAGGACTCTGGTCTGCAGAGGAAATGCTTTCTTCTCTCTTGCTCTTTGCTTGTTTACTTGGCACACGAGGTTCCAGCAACCGTGCCACTGTGGGTAGCTTCGTCCTCACCAGTCGACTCATTAAAAGCTGTGCAGGTGACAAGCCTAGTTCAGCCAGAGGAGTGTTCTTGTACTCCAGTAGCATGATTGGCAGATCACCACCTGGATCTGTGCATCTCTTCAGCATGTTCTTTGCAAACTAGACTGCTTGTTCCGCCTGTCCATTCGACTTTGGGTAATGGGGACTTGTTGCCACAATCTCAAAATCCCACTGCCTTGCAAACTGCTGAACGGCATATCTGACACAATAAGTTTTGGCACGCTGTGAGTGGCGAACGCAGACTTCAGACCTCTTATGACCGCGTTGATATGCTTATTTTCCACCGGCACCAATTCAATCCACTTGGAATAGTAGTCGACCACTACCATATAGCTGCTGCCTCCATAGTCGCACAGATCAACACCAACCTTCTCCAACGGCAGTTCAGGTACGGCATGAAGAATAAGGGGCTCTGCCGCATTCCTGCTGCTAAACTTCTGACATACAACACACCTGTTTACTAACGACTCATGTCCACCGACACACTGGGCCAATACAGTACTTGCCTGACCTGAGCTTTGGTCCTCTCAATGCCTAAGTGGCCCTCGAGGAGTAAGGCAAGCATTTGCTGCCTCATTTTTAGTAGTAACACAACGGGGTCATTCGAAAACATCAAGCCCTTGCCAACCTGCAAACTGTGACGTTGCCCAAAGTACACTTGAACCTGCTGACTTACCTGCTTGCTCAGGCCACCTTGTCTGGCGGTAATGCACGACTTCACATAGCACTGCATCCTTAGCTGTTTCCAGCCTGAACTCATTCTTTTGTTGATGACACCTGAACAGCGTCTCACACGTTCACTAGATGAACCATCTCATTGGCCAACTATTCATCACTGCAATCCCACTCCGGCATGTACGATATTGACAGTAGGTCTGCTACGCGCACGAGTTTTCCAGGCAGATACTCCACAGATAACGTATAGCATAACAGTCTAATCTTCATTCGCTGTAGTCTGACTGAGTAAACATCTGCAATGCACTGGCTTGACGGTTCATCCAGCTCCACCTGATAAAAACCATCGTTTAAATCTAACACAGTGAAAAAGGCCATATTGTTCAGCGGACAACTCAGTATCATCAGATACTCCCTGCATATTGCTTTATTTAGTTTCACTGGGTCTAAACACAGTCTAAGTGATGACTTGTCTGCCTTAACTACTGTTAAATTACTGACCCATGTGCACGGTTCGTTCACTTTAGCAATAACACCCAGCTAACAAGTTCATGTAGCTTACTTTCAAGCGTGTTCCTTAAACGCAAGAGGCGCTCTTCTTGGATGTTTAGCAACTGGCTGGACCGATTTGTCAACAATCAGACTGCACTTGTTGGAAATACACCCTATTCCCAGAAACATATCTGGAAACTCTGCTCTAAATGTATCTTCTGATAGATCACCGTCGTATATGCTGTATACAAAATTGCGGGAAACCAGATTTAAACAGATTCACCCTGGCGGTCCTAGAATAGGCATTCTACAGTTGCCATCTTCCACAACAACAAACTGCAATCACTTGTGGCCACTGTCAACTTTGTTTATACTGCCCATCGGTCTCACTCTGTTACCACCCTTCCAAGGTTACGTTAAGTTGGTTTAACTGGCTTGTGTTAGCNTATACTGCCCATCGGTCTCACTCTGTTACCACCCTTCCAAGGTTACGTTAAGTTGGTTTAACTGGCTTGTGTTAGCCACCTGCTTCACGATGCGCTGCGGTATATTTACCTCGGAGCCAGTATCAAGATTGAAATTCACAGTCTTGCCTTCCATCCTAATTTCCTGGATCCACCCCTTCCGACCTGGCTTTCCACTTTCCACTCCAGAGGTTGCTTCTNCTTGCCTTCCATCCTAATTTCCTGGATCCACCCCTTCCGACCTGGCTTTCCACTTTCCACTCCAGAGGTTGCTTCCGACACTTCTAATGTGCTAACGAAGAACTCTTCGGGCTCAAGTGTATTTGGACTGTATCTTCAACTCGGTTGGTGCAGAAGGATGCAAAGTGATTCAACTGCTTACATTTGTAGCACACTTTCCCAAAAGCCAGGCAGGCACCCTTCCTATGTACCTTTCCACAACGCCGACACTTAAAATTTCCTTTGGTTGTCTGCTTGTGTTCAGTAAGTTTTGGTTTTCGGCTTTTCCATACTTCCTCGAACCACTTGCCCCTCCGACAGAAGTTAAGCACTCGAGGTGTCCACACGCCACTTAACTGGATTAACAACGTTACTTTGTACCACATCTGCACGCTGTTTGCCCAACTCTGCAACCCTACGCTGTTCCACTGTCTTTGACAAACTTAAATCTGGTTCTCGCAGCAAACACCCCTGAAACACTTGTCTCGAATACCCAGAACAATTTGGTCCCGTACCACACTGTCAGTCTTGTCCTTGAATTCACAGCTTTTAACCAGTTTTAAGTTCCATAAAAACTAGTCAAAAGGTTCCCTTTCTTCCTGCGAGCGACAGTTAAACTTACAACATTCAACTTCAGTGTTTTTTACGGGGTTACAATAGTCTTACCTTATCGAAATTCTGTCTTTCAGCTTCAGACAGGTCAAAGGTATTCTATTGTATAACTCAACTGCTCTTCACATATGATGGGTAAATGTAAAGAATAGCGGCTTTTTTGAAGGAGACATAGTAGACCCACAAAATTTACATAAATGGCTTTTGCACACCTTACCTGTTTCATATTTAGGATGGCGTAATGGTAAAACAAGCAGAACGTCTTAAAGTATTTTGACTCTACTAATTACACAGAACACAAATTTAATAGCGGCATCAACGTATTATGATTAGACCACAAAAATTATAGTGTGGAGGGCTATGAAGGACAGGGAAATTGTGGGGTATAATCACAAAAAATACAACCCACTTCCCAGATTCACGTATCCAATCACAGCCAGCATCTGCCCTGGAGCTGCCAGAGATGTGAATAACGTGAATACGTCAATGACGTTTACCTGTCAAAATCAAATGGTAGCTGCTGACATAACCAGCATTTTGTTTACAAGGCGCGCATCCTCGACGCCGCGCTTGCACTCATCTCTGGCACTTGTGATCTTACGAAATACACTTTTAAACAATAAACAAGCATATTCAAACAACTTTTTCTTCTTCTACAAAATAAGCAGTTTTTTGCATATGTGTTAATTTTTCACTGTGTTGTTTGTAAACAAACAATGTTTACTTTTACCGCAACATCTTTCATAACAAAACTTTGAAAAAGGCAGCAAAACGTATAAAAAAAATGTAAAACAATTCGTTCTTACAAAAACACAAAAATATTTACATTACACTTCAAAATATACACAAGCATTATGAATCGTAAAACTCTTTACATTCCAATGCGGTCAGTCATGTAGGCTTAGGTACTACTGATTTTTCAGATTTAATTTTGTAGACTGCCCAGGTTAAATATGAGATGATGGCAGAGAGCCTATAATAATTCTATTATAGAGTGTATTTCTTAATGTTTTGTTTAAAGTAAATATTGACTTTGTTTTTCTTAATATTTTGTTTACACTAAATATTGACTTAATGTTTTTTTTCATTTCCTCTTAATGTTTACATTTTTTTTTTATAATATGTTTTGATTGCACTTATTCGGATTTTCTATATTTTTGCTTAACGTAACACTTAATGTGATTTGCAATCCACCCATACATTTTCCAGGTTTAGAATTTTCAATAATTATTTTAACCTTAAATTTTATATTGATTTTTTTCAAAGACAATTTTGTATTGTAATTATTTTTTCATGTGTATTTGTTTCTTTTTCATTTTAATTGTTAGATTTTTGGTGTGTTCGGTTTTAGAATTTTCAGTTTTTTTTTAAAATTACCCTTTTATTCCGAGTGTATGTCAACACACAAAACAGGAAAGGGTCACTACACCTAACACTGACCTGCAAGTACCCACTAAATCCTATCTCTAATCCTGAAGTGTGAAATAACAGAGTGTTACACCGAGTGTTATACAAACTGAGTATAAAAGAATACCCCAACTTTGAAGCTCTATAATATCAAAACCAAACCACCTACAACCTTACTTTACCGATCAAATGAACCGTGGAACCGTGAAGTTTGTTTACCATACATTGATAAACGTTCAATGTGACCACCATGAACCACCTTCCATTACTACTGATGAGCACTGAAATCAGTGATGGAACAGCCAGCAGTAGACAATAATTATTTTGTTCGTCAGTAACTTCATAGCGCTTGGCAATGGTATTCATTAAATAAAAAGAATTAAATTTTGAGTTTAAGAATTATCTTATTTCTCTCTCTACTTCAAAGAATTCTTATGCATATAAAAAAAATTATTCATAATTGTTTGACTAAAGAAAGGCTATTTTTCTAACTAGATATAACTCTGTTTTGAGCTTATTTTTGTACTGCTTTTGTTCGGAATTTCTAAAAGGGCTATTTTGTATTTATTGATCCTGCCATATGCACATTTTAAAGATCTCTGAGAACCTTCGACAACTTGAATTGCCTGCCGAAATTGTGTTTCCTTGGCACTGTATAACCTCTTCGGTAACAGTAAACTCAGTTCTTTCAGTAATCAATATAGCCTCGCGCAGGGTGCCACCCAACGGCACATGGAAACAAATGCCAGTGATCATCCATCATCAGTACTCGTCAGCAGCATTGGAAAAATAGCAGACTGTACTGAAATTACTGGCCAATGAAATCAGCGAGTAACGGAAGGCGGTCCAACCCTACAGACTGGTGCCCAGGCGGACGTCAGCGACACAGATGATGTCGACACTGCTGATCATAAGATAACTCCTTACGAATTTTTGATCAGAGGTGTAGAGACCCACTATTTAGAACTAACTGAAGTTTTGACTTCAAACACTTAAAGTTTAAGAATTTTGGATTTTTATTGAGAGATGTAATGAACTTTCCAGAGGTCCTGTTTGTAGATTTTGTTTCACTTGCAAGACTTCTAGCCGGCGAAAATTTAACTGCAAACTATTGGTGGGATGAACTTTTGACTTTTATTTCCGGAAGATTCTAAGGATTAAATTTGAAAAATTACTAATTTGACAAGGACCTTAATTACAACTTCAAGATTTCACCGTATCACATAATGCTATCCCTGTGCTTTATTAAATTTTGAGAGTGAAATTGGGCCTGGTAGAGAATATTTTAATTTTTCTAATTACAGCAATATTTTATTTCTGACACTGAATAATTTTCTGGCTCACTTTGGCACACCATGTCATATTTCTTGCTATTTTATTCCACATTTCCAAACACTGTAAAAAAATTTCTTTTATTAAAACTTATTCAAAGTGTTGAATTTTATGCAATATTTGATAATCTGCATTTCTTTAAGAAGGTAACAATGACTACGTATGTTGCAAATAATTTTCTTAATTCTACGAGGGTATTTCTGTAGATGTTGTGTTCTAGAAACTTACAGCCACAAGGATCTGAGGTGAAAGCAGTTTTCNTTCTACGAGGGTATTTCTGTAGATGTTGTGTTCTAGAAACTTACAGCCACAAGGATCTGAGGTGAAAGCAGTTTTCACTTACCTTCTAAAGTTCCTATTATTTGTGTGAAAACTTTATTTCTGGTATGTGTGTATGATGCTTGGCACATGCTATGTCAATTGTCCGCTGGGATTTAAACCATACGTCTACTTGCTGCCACATTATTACACGCAGGAATAAAATAATCATCTTTACTTACGTATGACACCTTACATCACAGCCTACTATACTAAACCATACTGATTTTCAGGTCTCGTACAAAACTTACACTTTTAATCACATACCCTTTCTAGTTACACAATAATTCAAAATTCTCTATTTCTAAACCAAAATTTTTTTATTCCCTTATTCTTTTCTTTTCTTCTTCAAAATAATTTGCCAAATATGGTCTGCATGGCCACTTTTTTATAATAACCACGCATCAGACTTGGGAAGAGCTCTTTAAGAACGGGAAGTGGGTTATTATAAACAATACAGACTTTTCTGAATGTTTAAAAATATATATTTAATTAGTATGTATTGACAATGCTAAATTTATATATATAAAATTTGTGCAATTTTTATAAAAAAAATTGATTAGTGACATGTGATGAATAGTGATAAACTGAAACACCAAAATTATTAATACCTTGCCTCACACAGAAATTCAAGTTAAAACACAGGTAATTATGAACTTTTTTGTAAAATATGTCCACGTGGTATGAACATTGNGACGGGCATTCATACGACATAACATACTTGCACTTCTGTGTGCTGTTTTACAGCTTACACCGAGGTCTTTCAGATATAAACAACGGGGGATACCAGTGACTATACCAATGAAGAGTGCATTATTGCCAGCGCCTGGGTCCATCAAAGGCCAAGTACAGGACGAACGCTGGAGCAAGTGCGTGCAGACTTCCAGCAGCGATTCGGACTTGAGCCACCTCCAAAGAGAACACTTTTGCGGTGGGAACAAAAACTCTTTACTACCCTCATAAAAATATGGGTTCTCCTTTGACCAAAACACGACGTTCCATGACCAGGAGCTCTAGTATATGGCACTTTCATCACTACAGATCACTTTGCCGNACACGACGTTCCATGACCAGGAGCTCTAGTATATGGCACTTTCATCACTACAGATCACTTTGCCGCGCTTTGGAATTGTGTCAAAGATCTGCAGGAGTGCGCCACACGCGTCCTTCCTTCATCTTAGATCTTTGTCCGTCAATTCCTGAACACAAGCTCGATATGGGCGTAACTAAGTNTCCAAAGAGAACACTTTTGCGGTGGGAACAAAAACTCTTTACTACCCTCATAAAAATATGGGTTCTCCTTTGACCGAAACACGACGTTCCGTGACCGGGAGCTCTAGTATATGGCACTTTCATCACTACAGATCACTTTGCCGCGCTTTGGAATTGTGTCAAAGATCTGCAGGAGTGCGCCACACGCGTCCTTCCTTCATCTTAGATCTTTGTCCGTCAATTCCTGAACACAAGCTCGATATGGGCGTAACTAAGTCCTGTTTCAAGTGCTTGCGCAGAGGTGACTGGTACACCCATTTCCGCGGCCGTTACTGCATGGACTTCAATGGTGATCTTTCTACAGATGCTGTGACGTGTCTGCATCGTTCCCCTCTTGTTGGTGGTCGATCACTTCTCGGTTTATCCTTTACACTACTGGCAGTAAAGAATTTTTGTTCCCACCGCAAAAGTATTATTATCTTTGGAGGTGGCTCACGTCCAAATTGCTGCTGGAAGTCCGTACGCACTTGCTCCAGCGTTTGCCCTGTTCTTGGCCTTTGATGGACCCAGGCGCTTGCAATAATGCACTCTTCAGTGGTAGCCGCCATTGGTTATATCTGCAAGACATCTGTGTAAGATCAAAAACATCACACAGCAATGCAAGTATGTTATGAGCTTAGTGTTGAAAATGTGTGGTGTTCACATCATATTAAGTTTTGTAGTTTTTGCAGTAAAATATACCATCCCAGGCATCAAGTCCTGTTGTTTACACAAATTACTGTGTTCCTGTAACACAAAACTTAACTTAAATGCACAAAAGCAAAGCAAATAGCCTAAAATTAATAAAGCCAATCTGTACAAACGATTGCACAAGCATGAGTCCCCACTATCACAATTCATACTGTTAACTGCAAGTAAAGCAATGTGCCTATACAATTTACTTGGTAACTATAAAATTCTGACACTGCAAATAAAATTTAAAAAAAAACCTTACTGAATATGGAAATTATTACGATCAAAAGTAGCTCAACCAGCACAGATTAACTTATGCAGCATCAGGAATTTTATGTAAACAATAAACCCTCTGCTCACAACCCAATAAAACACAAATTCATAAAATGAACAACTTTTTTGAGATACTGCACACAGTTCCACATACACAAGATGCACGTAGGCATTTCACAGTTACTTCCAACATTTCTGAAGCACTGCTAAAGCTCTATTTCCAGGATCTTCCTCCACCTCTTATAAAGATTACCAAAGTACAGAAAATCACACTAAAGGGACAACACACTGGATTCGTGCGCACCCAAGGCAATATTATTTTCTATAAGAAAAGTTTTTTACTAGACATTACCAACACACACGTTTTCTCCCCATTTTGATTCATATAAATTATAAGTAAAATAATATAATCAAATTTATAGATTGAATATTAGTCGATGTTGAATTGAAATAAAAATAAGGTACATGTATGATGTATAACAAGCTTGTAATATGTAACCATATTTAGTAAACAACCTCACACATCATGCATGGAGTAATTTTTCAAAGGTTTAATTCAAAAAGTGTGAAAAACCCAAAAATAGACTAAACCAGGAAAGTTCTCAGCACATTAGAAATGGAAGCTTTAAATGACTTTCAATATCCAAAGTTGTATATTCAAAATTTGATTTAAATTAAAAGTGTTAAAAAAAACTATAACAGTTTTATTATGGACAAAAGCAATTCGATTATTTAGCGAAATAATTTTTAGGTCCTGGTATTCCAAAGTCTAATCAGCAACATAAAACACTATGAAAAAATATTTTTTATATTTTACTCTGCTAATGCCTCAATTTTCTGGCTCTCTTCACATCACTCTTGTAGGATAAATGTAACCAAACAAAATAACTAGATAAAATAAATAGCGTTTCTCGAGCCCTGTTAAAAATCGTCAAAGCTCATTATTATGAAATAATTACAAATGCATAAATACTAATGTATGTTTTGTTGCTGAGAAGGCGGTTTAACAAAGTTGTGTTACCCGAAAGATCCTCTTCCAACTATCCTTATTTGAACGTATCTTTCCATGCCGAATTATATCACTACAAAACAACTGAAGAAATCTTCACTCATCCCAACTTCAGTACGTTGTCCCACGTTCGCCGCAGTCTGCAGACATCGGTAATCTAACGTGTCAGAACTGACAATCCAATGCATCACTGTTCCCAGTTACATTGGCTATACTTTTTTTTTAAAAGGGTTATAATGGTCCATGGTAGTATGGTACGCCCACGGCCAACATCACGATTCCAAACGAAACACAAAAATACGACAAAATCTTCATAAGACGAAATATCACAAAATGGAATGTCCATTTAAATCACCAAAACGCACAAACACAAAATAATGCCGCTACCCCAATGCCAAAGTCCAAAAATCCGAACCATCACCGACGCAGGCTAAGAACTTTTGTGTTGAACTTAAAAAAACTGCTTTCCACGTTATTTTGTTGATTTGAGTGAGAATAAAACTACGAAAAGAAACTAGCAGTTGTATGAATGAGGGTTTACAATTAAAATCTAAATCTAAAAATATTTTTAAAATTCTTAATAGTACAATTTTTACCGCGTATTTCAAAAAGACATACTCACAGAGCAAGACGTCACCATGAGATGGGCACTCCAATTATATTTCTCAACCTGCGAAGTTACTTTATAACCGGTTGAAAACTCTAATGTAGAGTACCCAATAAAAGGAGTCCTATTACTACACCATTTTGCTTGGTATTTTTATTTATTTGTCTTTTTGAACCTCATTTTGGGATATTACGCATCATATAAATACATAACTACAAAATTACAAGAACAGTAAATCCATTTAAAAAAAACTAACAATAAACATTACATAAGCTCAATACATTTATATTGAACAAATATGCATTTCACAAACCGATAATCCAACTATTTGGGCGTAAAAGAAATAACACAGTTATAGGTAGTCCGGCGTACTAATGAGACACGTTATTACAAGCTTTATTATTGCAATCAAAATTTATGTTTTTATATACAGTAAATATAACTTAAGGTGTTTGGCGCAAAACTCGAATGCAATCTATTCACGGTGGAAAATTAAATTACATTTATATGAAGAGAAACGAATCGAAACCCATTTTGGTGCTGTCATTCCAGGTTAACTTGATGACTTTTTTTACCTTCTGATAATTCAGCAGCAGTTTCACTGTGTATAACGATATCGCAGTACAATGTTTACAAACAAAATCCGTATTTTGTAAATCTAATAATTTTATCCCTGGCATTATAGTTTAATAAAAATAGCTAAAAGCACAAAAGTGAAGTGTTATATTGATTGATAGGGTGTGTAGGAGGGGATTAAGGTTTTGTGGGGAGGTAAACGAGAGGCATGATAGTTAAAGGTGGTGGTAACATGACTAGACAACAGACATCGCCGACAGGTGGTGTCGAGATGATATTGTTAGTACTCTCAGGGTCAAGTGACCGTCCACCGAGATGTACCCTGTTCCTTCGTTGATGTAATATAGTTCAATCACCCCAAGATGCTGGTGAATTCAGACTCTCTCCTGCTGGATACTAACAATGCAGAGTGCAGTGGGCCTATTTAGGCTGACCCACACATCTTAAACAGTGATGAATAATATTTTAAGTAAAGTAGTACACATTTAAACTTATAAATACAAGTCATTGCAAACACACATATATACATCCTTTACACTATACATTAAGTCACATTGCAGTGAACTTCAGCGGATCCTGGCAACGCACCCACTAGGTAGGCTGTGCTGTAAAAATGCGCGAATGTGTTTTGAAACAATTTACGGTAAAATTAAGCTTCCATGGGCATTGTTATTCCCGGGGAAGTAGTGGTGGCGTCTCTGGGTGCTGCAAACAAAAAAGGTTCTGGTGAATTACTTACTGCTATGGAAAACTAATTGACTGGTGCGAAAATGTGAAGTTCAACCAAAGTGCGACGTGGCCAACCTCTTGAAACTCTGGACGTTTCCTGAATGATTGTGGGCGTGTGTAGATGCAACATGGTTGCATTTGCGGGCCAGAAATACTCGCATGATAAATCTTTTAATAAATCTGATAAGAATTTAACAATATTAACTACAACAAGAAAACTTGCAATAACAATTGGTGGATGGGGTGAAAAATCACTGAACTAATAGTGTAGGTGTGTCCTTACTGTATTTCACCCATTCTTGTGCCTTTTAATTTTATATTAAATTAACTTTAATTTCGCCCTCCATTCTGCTCTGCAAAATCCTCCGTACTAGCCAACTTTGGACGTTGAAGCTGCCGGGGTGGAGGGCGATGTTGAATTTGCTCTACACACACGTGCACTGCACTACACTATCTTGCTCTGTACGATGTGTTCGGCATTCGTGNGGCCAACCTCTTGAAACTCTGGACGTTTCCTGAATGATTGTGGGCGTGTGTAGATGCAACATGGTTGCATTTGCGCGCCAGAAATACTCGCATGATAAATCTTTTAATAAATCTGATAAGAATTTAACAATATTAACTACAACAAGAAAACTTGCAATAACAATTGGTGGATGGGGTGAAAAAACACTGAACTAATATTGTAGGTGTGTCCTTACTGTATTTCACCCATTCTTGTGCCTTTTAATTTTATATTAAATTAACTTTAATTTCGCCCTCCATTCTGCTCTGCAAAATCCTCCGTACTAGCCAACTTTGGACGTTGAAGCTGCCGGGGTGGAGGACGATGTTGAATTTGCTCTACACACACGTGCACTGCACTACACTATCTTGCTCTGTACGATGTGTTCGGCATTCGTGGGCATCGTGAATATTGCTGCAGTGAATTCTGCATGCAGTGTGGCAGATGGTATAATAAGGGTGAGACATCATCCTGAGTCAACCGTCCCACCTCTGTGAGACCGTCCGCAAACCATGTTCTGTCAAGGTCAGCAGTATCACTCTGTATTTATGCGAAACCAGGGTTGCAGGTTGTACGGCGCCTTGTTGCTATCCTGGATGTGGTGTATTCACCTGCTGCTTTGGCATGGCAGTGGATGACGTGNGCCGTCCACTGCAGTGGATGACGTGTTAATGGTCTGCAGGCCAGACACACCCACACTGCCATGCATCGTGGTCATCGTCAGTGGCAGGGAGGAAGCAATCTAGCTGCATTGAGTCCTCATTGCCGCTGTCACTCCTACTGCTGATGCTCCATCGACACCACTGCAGCTGGCAGAAAACCTGTCTGGCAATAACCAGGGGGAAGGTTTCTTACCCTGGGGTGACCCAATGGCTGGCGGTCGCATCCATGCTGTGGCGCTGCCTTGGTGCATCACCACCTCGTCAGCGGTGTACACCACCAGACAGACCTGATGCCATCAATGGTGGGTCAGGAGGTCCTGGAGTATTACCTATGTCTGGAGGAGGGGGGCAATCATCCATGTCGGCACCGCGATGCCAGGCATCATGACACAGGAAAGCCATGCTGCTTCCTTTTCTGGCTGCTGCAGAGTTTTGAGAGTGATGGTGATGTGGGATAAAAAG
>NQII01010080.1:24960-42672 GCA_002778355.1 Clitarchus hookeri
CCCTTAAACGGAAACTAAAAAAACTATTAAAACAAAACTGACAAAGATGCAATTAAAATAAAACGGAGAAAGTAATAGTTACAATCAAAAAATTATATTACTTAAAATTAGCAACATATAAATATCTTAGAAAGACAGTATTTAAATAATTATTTTCAAATCAATATTCTCAGTAAAAACGATGAGTGGTGTACAATTACCATTATGTTGACAGAAAAAAAAATTTAACTTGAAGCTATCAAAAAAATTACGTTTAAATATAAACATTTCATTTATGTTTTGACAAAAAAAAACATTAAATAATAATAATTTACTGTTGACATAAATTTCANGTAAATATAAACATTTCATTTATGTTTTGACAAAAAAACATTAAATAATAATAACTTACTGTTGACATAAATTTCATTTTTTACACGTTTTTCTAACAGTTCACACGTTCAACTAAACAAAAAAAAAATTAATTTTAAGACTTTTAAAGTTGTTGTGTTATATAATCAGAGAAATTTAACTGCCGTACTGTGATGTTGGTCTCACTGACAACAGATGGCGATTGTCGAATGCCGAGGATATCGTCTTTGGCTGTGAGGAAGGGTTGTTGTGATGCAAATTTACTTATTTGTGTGAAGAGAATTGCTTACAATAATTAAAAATTATTGCGTCGCTTTTGGTAGATACACATTGAGATTACAAGAAGCATGGGTAATATGCTAGGCAATGCGTGNAAAAATTATTGCGTCGCTTTTGGTAGATACACATTGAGATTACAAGAAGCATGGGTAATATGCTAGGCAATGCGTGGGCATTATATGTTTGCCCAGATGTGACCCCTCATCCTTTAAAGGAGCCGTCATTCGACCCTATGTATGGTTTCGAAAGGGGCAGAAAGCCCAGAGGTAAATTGTTGACATGAGTATTTCAGGATTTAACTTTGCCTTGTTCTAGTCTCTGTTTTCAGTTGTAAGTAGTTTTCTTGTATTGAGACATTGATCGGGCCTGCTGTTTTCTGTAGTGATGATCGCCACCCAAGAAGAAATGCAATCCGCCAAACTGCCCCTGCAAGATAGAGGCTACTGCGCTCACAAGTTGCTGGAGTATAGAGCGTGTCGAGTGGATGTTGCACCGTGGCTGTANTAGAGCGTGTCGAGTGGATGTTGCACCGTGGCTGTACAAGTGCAGTCACAAGAAGCACGAATATCTACACTGCGAATATGAAGAGTAAGTGGGTATATAACATTTTCTAGGGCATGCCATTTTTCTGCAGTGATGGAAATACTACTTACAATTAGTCCTTTCCTAGGTTTGGCTCACTTTTGTCAAACATTGAATTAAAATTCGGTAAGGTAAAGTTTCATGTTAGAATATATTATAATTAATTGAGGTAATTATTAAGTAAGTTTAGGGGCTTTTCTGAAAAAAACAAAAAAAAATTCAAAATTATGATATATTTCTACTCTACTAATCACGTAGAACACGAATATACTAGGGGCGTAGCTTTAAAATAAGTACAACATATTTTAAAAAATTGTAACAAAAATGTGAAATTAGCAGTATAGCCAGTTTGTTTACGTTTCTGAACGAAACGTCCTAGACCAACAAAAGTTGCATTAATGGGTTCTGCACAGCTTACCTTGTTCATATTCAAGACGATGTAATGTTAAAATAAGTAGAACATATTAAAAAAACTTGCGAAATATGTTTGTATNATATTCAAGACGATGTAATGTTAAAATAAGTAGAACATATTAAAAAAACTTGCGAAATATGTTTGTATACGTTTATTAATGTCAGAGGAATTATACCAGCCCCCTACCTAGGCGAGTCAATTTACCTTCTTTTGGTGTGTTTTACGGTTCCTTTAAATCCCTACAATCCTACATTCGTACTTTAGTGTAAAACCCAAATATCCTAGGTTAGTGTAAAACCCTACAATCCTAGGTTAGTTTAAAAATGTAAAATAGTGATTCACCCATTGTGGGGTTAGGTTCTGTTAGGTTAGGTGGGCACATATTACGACATTAGTCAGACAATGCCCCTGGTATATTCGTGTTATGCATCATTAGTAGAGTAGAAATATATCATAATTTAAAATTTTTATTGTGTTTTTCAGAAAAGCCCCTAAACTTAATAATTACCAAATATTTTTTCAGCCCAATTTATTAGGCTTCTGTTAACTTTTAGGTGATTCATAGTTTTTAGGTTGATGAAATAATCTAAGTCAATCTAGTGTAGTATTTGTTTTCAAGAATCAGCAAGGTTCACGAGTGGTAACATTTTTGTCTTTTTTGGTGTTTGTGTATGCGGGTATCATACAGTCAGTACAGTTATCAGTGAATGAAGCAAAAAAATCAGTTGCTTTCCCCACGTAAGCAAAAATGAAGACTGCATGTCAAAGCCGTATTTTTACAAGCAGATAACTGAAGGTACTTCTCNCAAAAAAATCAGTTGCTTTCCCCACGTAAGCGAAAATGAAGACTGCATGTCAAAGCCGTATTTTTACAAGCAGATAACTGAAGGTGCTTCGCTGTTCCAGCTACATCCTTCGCATGAAGGAGTACGAGCGGGAGAGGAGGCTGCTCGAACGGAGGAAGAGGCGAGAAGAGAAAGCGAAACTAGAAGAGATGGCAGAGTGAAGGAATTGCTCAGCTGTTTTTTGTAGCAACGTTGATTTATTTTTAGTGTACATATTTGTTGCTCATTTCGACAGCTATTGAACTGTTTTGTGAAGATGGCAGTCAAAATAAATACTTTTGCAGCCTTACAGTGTTATGGCAAGTATTTTTTGTCAACTGCGTATCATATTCTGAGACATCCTGCTAAGGACATTGAAAACTTTGGCATATGAGTGCTAGATGTCATTTCATACAAAATAAAGGTTGTTGATTTTATGGTGCAGTGTTATCATTTTGCCCATTCAATAATTGATAAAGACAATCAGTCTAAAAGTTTTTGGAAGCCAATGCAGAAAAAAACAAAAAAGGACATTCCTACAGTACAGTTACTCTTGAGGGAATATTATGCCACACTGATGTACTTTTAATGAGCTATTTATTCCTGATACCAACAATCTGTACGCTTTGCTATGTTGCAGGATATGCTAAAGGGATAGAACACACTGGCAAAATATTGCCTGGGAAGTGGTGTAAACGTGTCCTTTTTGGGTTTTTCTGTCATAAAAATACTGCATGCTTGAATTTTGTTCAGCATTTATTTGTGTCTTATGCCATCTCCAACTATTTTTGCATGAGGTAACACAGAATAATGGGAGATTGGCTGGAAACTTGCCGTTAAGCTGGTAGTCGCATGTAAAAGCATGAGCACAAGTCCTTGCAGGTTGAGCTTTGCAAAGTGAAACCCTGTTAAGAAGTTCCCACCCAAGTTTTCCTGCTTAATAAGTTGAATCATTTTTGCACCTTGTCTACATGTGTAATTTGACACTTTTAAGAAGTTTTTTTTGGTCATAATAAGCATTATTTTTTCGGTCCCTTAAAAATTGTCTTAACAGAGTTTTACTGTAGTTGCGCAACACATTTTCTTGCAGATGTGCAGGATCACACTTCACTGGTCAGACCAACTTCTTCAGGCAGAGCGTTGAAGCACAATATGTCGTCCAACCTCTGAATGCCCTCGCTTGTTGCGTAAGAAAACTGGTCCAGACAGTGAAAAGTTGTAATCTTGCTCCCATACACAAAATTCTCACATTCCCTATGTGGGNTTCTGCACAGCTTACCTTGTTCATATTCAAGAGGGCGTAATGTTAAAATAAGTAGAACATATTTAAAAAATTTGCGAAATATGTTTGTTTACGTTTATTAATGTCAGAGGAATTATACCAGCCCCCTACCTAGGCGAGTCAATTTACCTTCTTTTGGTGTGTTTTACGGTTCCTTTAAATCCCTACAATCCTACATTCGTACTTTAGTGTAAAACCCAAATATCCTAGTTTAGTGTAAAACCCTACAATCCTAGGTTAGTTTAAAAATGTAAAATAGTGATTCACCCATTGTGGGGTTAGGTTCTGTCAGGTTAGGTGGGCACATATTACGACATTAGTCAGACAATGCCCCTGGTATATTCGTGTTATGCATCATTAGTAGAGTAGAAATATATCATAATTTAAAATTTTTATTGTGTTTTTCAGAAAAGCCCCTAAACTTAATAATTACCAAAAATTGGCACATGATGNATATTTTTTCAGCCCAATTTATTAGGCTTCTGTTAACTTTTAGGTGATTCATAGTTTTTAGGTTGATGAAATAATCTAAGTCAATCTAGTGTAGTATTTGTTTTCAAGAATCAGCAAGGTTCACGAGTGGTAACATTTTTGTCTTTTTTGGTGTTTGTGTATGCGGGTATCATACAGTCAGTACAGTTATCAGTGAATGAAGCAAAAAAATCAGTTGCTTTCCCCACGTAAGCGAAAATGAAGACTGCATGTCAAAGCCGTATTTTTACAAGCAGATAACTGAAGGTGCTTCGCTGTTCCAGCTACATCCTTCGCATGAAGGAGTACGAGCGGGAGAGGAGGCTGCTCGAACGGAGGAAGAGGCGAGAAGAGAAAGCGAAACTAGAAGAGATGGCAGAGTGAAGGAATTGCTCAGCTGTTTTTTGTAGCAACGTTGATTTATTTTTAGTGTACATATTTGTTGCTCATTTCGACAGCTATTGAACTGTTTTGTGAAGATGGCAGTCAAAATAAATACTTTTGCAGCCTTGCAGTGTTATGGCAAGTATTTTTTGTCAACTGCGTATCATATTCTGAGACATCCTGCTAAGGACATTGAAAACTTTGGCATATGAGTGCTAGATGTCATTTCATACAAAATAAAGGTTGTTGATTTTATGGTGCAGTGTTATCATTTTGCCCATTCAATAATTGATAAAGACAATCAGTCTAAAAGTTTTCGGAAGCCAATGCAGAAAAAAACAAAAAAAGAACATTCCTACAGTACAGTTACTCTTGAGGGAATATTATGCCACACTGATGTACTTTTAATGAGCTATTTATTCCTGATGCCAACAATCTGTACGCTTTGCTATGTTGCAGGATATGCTAAAGGGATAGAACACACTGGCAAAATATTGCCTGGGAAGTGGTGTAAACGTGTCCTTTTTGGGTTTTTCTGTCATAAAAATACTGCATGCTTGAATTTTGTTCAGCATTTATTTGTGTCTTATGCCATCTCCAACTATTTTTGCATGAGGTAATACAGAATAATGGGAGATTGGCTGGAAACTTGCCGTTAAGCTGGTAGTCGCATGTAAAAGCATGAGCACAAGTCCTTGCAGGTTGAGCTTTGCAAAGTGAAACCCTGTTAAGAAGTTCCCACCCAAGTTTTCCTGCTTAATAAGTTGAATAATTTTTGCACCTTGTCTACATGTGTAATTTGACACTTTTAAGAAGTTTTTTTTGGTCATAATAAGCATTATTTTTTCGGTCCCTTAAAAATTGTCTTAACAGAGTTTTACTGTAGTTGCGCAACACATTTTCTTGCAAATGTGCAGGATCACACTTCACTGGTGAGACCAACTTCTTCAGGCAGAGCGTTGAAGCACAATATGTCGTCCAACCTCTGAATGCCCTCGCCTGTTGTGTAAGAAAACTGGTCCAGACAGTGAAAAGTTGTAATCTTGCTCCCATACACAAAATTCTCACATTCCCTATGTGGGNGTAAGAAAACTGGTCCAGACAGTGAAAAGTTGTAATCTTGCTCCCATACACAAAATTCTCACATTCCCTATGTGGGCATCCACAAACATTTGGCTTGATCTTATTTTACCTTTAAGGGGATTACATACTAGTTACATTTTAACTAATCCTGCTTCATCTACTGCACTAAGATGTCAAAACACAGTCCGCCAGCCTAACGTCCTTAGGCATTAACACAACGCTGTGTATAACCCAACTGTCATAGCTGCCAACCTCCAACATTCACCTCCAAGAGACAATACCGTAAGACATAACACCCTTCCCTCCTTACATAACAAAATCCTTCGTCCAACTAGGCTTAGAAGATTCTCTGGTAGGCCTGGTACGCGCTAGAGGTTTAGCTTCACCTGTACTTGACATACACTGGGAGGAGCTTGTCTGTCCTCCGAGTGTGGGCACACTGGGCGCAAATCCTCTAAAGTCTGCCTCCTCGATTGGTGGAGACTGTCGTAGCTCCCGTCGTCCTCTCTCTCCCCCCTAGTGTCCTGCGTAGATTGAGTCTCTCCTCCTCCAACTGCATTTGGAGCTATTGCAACATCATTTCCTCTTGCAGCTGGTGCATCTATACTGTCTTCCTAGGGGGAAGACATGCCGCTTCATCAGCACTCCCATCATACGTGATCGTCTTGTATGAAAGAGGGCCAGACACCTCAACAATAATGGCTGGCACCCATTTTGGTCCTCACCCCATGTTTTTTTGCATAAACAAGGTCCTATGGTGAGAACCTCTGAGGTGCAACTGGAACCCTGGTGTCCTCTGCACGGTCTGGGTGTACTCTGCCGAGGCATGCTCTCAGTCGACGACCCATAAGCAGCTCTGCTGGGTTGGTCCTTGTAGCAGCTGCAGGCATTACGTGCTGTGTTAACAGCATTCTAGGTAGACGCTGCAAAAGGTCACCGCCACTCATTAGTTTCTGCATATCTTTGNTACGTGCTGTGTTAACAGCATTCTAGGTAGACGCTGCAAAAGGTCACCGCCACTCATTAGTTTCTGCATATCTTTAACTGACTGAACCATCCTCTCCGCCTGGCCATTAGATGAATGATGGCATGGAGCTATCTTAATAAGCCAGATACCACTATTGTCTGCAGAGTTGACAAAAGCAGCAGAACTAAATGCTGTTCCACTGTCACTAACAATCACGTCTGGAATGCCATGAGAAGCAAATAGGGTTCGCAGTGCTGCAACGACACTTCTAGCAGCGGTGGACGGCACTGGCAGCACCTCGAGCCATTTTGAGTACGAGTCGACGACAACCAGGAATGCCTGTCCCTGAATAGGACCAGCAAAGTCCACATGCATACGTGACCATGGCTGCCTGGTCCATTCCCATGGGTTATTGGGAGCCTTTGGTGGTGAATGACTCCGATCTCACACTGTTGTACCATCTCTTCCACTTATGGAGGCCAGATCACCACACGTAGCCGCGTGCCAATGCCTTCGTTTACACTAACCAGGAAATTATTGGACCCTACATCACATCCTCTTTTGACTGTATTGTCTTTGACATTGTTTATTATTTTCTTGTTTTATATTACGTAATTAATAAAGACTGTTTCGTCTAGCTGACCAGGTAAACTTATGTATTTTTAAGTTTTTTTTGAAGTCAAATAATAAATGCCATTAAAGAGTGAAAAATTCTCAAATATTACTATAAAACTGAAATTGACACTAAAACAGAGGACTTTAGCGCGAGAGGGAAAGTAGTCTTTACACACACTCTACTGGTGATGCTTAAAAGCATTAGACTGCACGCAGGCATTATCACATGAACCCAGTGTGATTGACTCTTTATAAGCAGTTTTACATCAAATGCCCTCTACTGTTTATAAATTACATTATAATTCGAAAACTTTACGTGAGTACGATTTCAGCTCTTCGTTCCAGCAACAAACGCGTTAATGGGCCTGTTTACTTTTATATTGCTCATTCGCGTGTTAACCACAGCTCCTTGAACTACAGTTCGTTACCTACACGTTTATTTTGTAGACGGTTTCCTTAACTACTGTACAAGGATTCTGTTATGTGCAGTGTCGTTGCCGACTCAATTATTTTTTGTTCTGGGGCAGCGTAAAGTAAATACTGCACACCAGAGGTTCAACAGGTGGCTAGTAAGCATTCTTTCTCTGTTGTGGAACGTGTGCTGCTCTTACTGTCTCACCTCCCTTTCATTGCCATTTAAGACCTTTCCTTTCATGGCTGCTATAAAAAAGCAGCTTAAGTATGATTTTCCACTTGCAGACAGTAAGTTGATTCACAGTGGATGCAATACATGCTTTGAGACCATTTATACAAGCCTGCTGTTTTATTTGGCAAAAGTCGTGTGTTTCGAAGTGCTTTGTAATATTCCACTTTAAAAATGTGATTTTTAAGACAGGTGAATACATATGGTCACAGAGATTTAACTACCTTTGTTAATAATTCAGAACCACATCCTCCGATTTTCTTGCGCACTTCCAATAAGTTACACGGCACTCAGACTTTGTACTTGAGCATTTCTTTTGGAGACATGGGGTAACTTATACGCCCTTTCGGGATATCAATTTATCCAAAAGACATGTGTTTATTGAAATAAAATATTATTTCCACGAAGCATCCTTCGTAAAGCAAGAAACTACTTGGTGAAAATAGGCTGTGTTCAGCAAAACTTATGTGCTACTCGATGTTAAATCATTTTTGTTGAGAAGGGGTGGTCAAGTATGTGCTTCAGAGATATAATTTCATTTTGAAAACGTGATCCTATTTTATTAAATTATTTTATTTGAAAATAAAGTTAAAGGGGGAAAAATCTTTAAAAACAATTTCTAACATTACAGGTTTGGTGAAGTGATTGGGGCAGCTCTTAACAGCGAGGTCTTGAGAACTGATGAGGGCGATTGTAAAAACCCGCCAACCAGCAGCATTGTCCGGAGAACGATTCCCACATGCCAAAATCCGGTGACCTGGCCTGGGAATTGAACCCGGTTCGCTTTGGTAGGAGACAAGCAGGCTAACTGCCGAGCCACTGCGGCTCCTTTAATAGTACGAGATNGAAATAGACTGTGCTCAGCAGAACTTATGTGCTACTCGATGTTTAATCATTTTTGTTGAGAAGGGGTGGTCAAGTATGTGCTTCAGAGATATAATTTCATTTTGAAAACGTGATCCTATTNTACGTGCTGTGTTAACAGCATTCTAGGTAGACGCTGCAAAAGGTCACCGCCACTCATTAGTTTCTGCATATCTTTGACTGAACCATCCTCTCCGCCTGGCCATTAGATGAACGATGGCATGGAGCTATCTTAATAAGCCAGATACCACTATTGTCTGCAGAGTTGACAAAAGCAGCAGAACTAAATGCTGTTCCACTGTCACTAACAATCACGTCTGGAATGCCATGAGAAGCAAATAGGGTTCGCAGTGCTGCAACGACACTAGCATCGGTGGACGGCACTGGCAGCACCTCGAGCCATTTTGAGTACGAGTCGACGACAACCAGGAGTACCTGTCCCTGAATAGGACCAGCAAAGTCCACATGCATACGTGACCATGGCTGCCTGGTCCATTCCCATGGGTGATTAGGAGCCTTTGGTGGTGAATGACTCCGATCTCGCACTGTTGTACCATCTCTTCCACTTATGGAGGCCAGATCACCACACATAGCCGCGTGCCAATGCTTTCGTTTACACTAACCAGGAAATTATTGGACCCTACATCACATCCTCTTTTAACTGTATTGTCTTTGATATTGTTTATTATTTTCTTGTTTCGTATTACGTAATCAATAATGACTATTTCGTCTAGCTGCCCAGGTAAACTTATGTATTTTTAAGTTTTTTTTTTAAGTCCAATAATAAATGCTATTAAAGAGTGAGAAATTCTTAAAAATTATTATAAAACTGAAATTGACACTAAAACAGAGGACTTTAGCATGAGAGGGGACATAGCCTTTACACACACTCTACTGGTGATGCTTAAAAGCATCAGACAGCACACAGGCATTATCACATGAACCCAGTGTGATTGACTCTCTATAGGTAGTTTTACATCAAATGCCCTCTACTGTTCAGAAATTACATTATAATTCATTATTAATTAATTACAGAACACTTTTGCTTGAAAACTTTACGTGAGTACGATTTCAGCTCTTCGTTCCAGCAACAAACGCGTTAATGGGCCTGTTTACTTTTATATTGCTCATTCGCGTGTTAACCACAGCTCCTTGAACTACAGTTCGTTACCTGCACGTTTATTTTGTAGACGGTTTCCTTAACTACTGTACAAGGATCCTATTACGTGCAGTTTTATGTAGCTCTAGTTAGTGTTTCTCACCGTGTCGTCGCCGACTCAAATTGCATTCTTTCTCTGTTGTGGCACGTGTGCTGCTCTTACTGTCTCACCTCCCTTTCATTGCCATTTAAGACCTTTCCTTTCATGGCTGCTATGAAAGAGCAGCTTAAGTATGATTTTTCACTTGCAGACAGTAAGTTGATTCGCAGTGGATGCAATACATGCTTTGAGATCATTTATACAAGCCTGCTGTTTTATTTGGCAAAAGTCTCGCATTTCAGAGTGCTTTGTAATATTCCACTTTAAAAATGTGATTTTTAAGACAGGTGAATAAATATGGTCACAGAGATTTAACTACCTTTGTTAATAATTCAGAACCACATCCTCCGATTTTCCTGCGCACTTCCAATAAGTTACACGGCACTCAGACTTTGTACTTGAGCATTTCTTTTGGAGACATGGGGTAACTTATACGCCCTTTCGGGATATCAATTTATCCAAAAGACATGTGTTTATTGAAATAAAATATTATTTCCACGAAGCATCCTTCGTAAAGCAAGAAACTACTTGGTGAAAATAGGCTGTGTTCAGCAAAACTTATGTGCTACTCGATGTTAAATCATTTTTGTTGAGAAGGGGTGGTCAAGTATGTGCTTCAGAGATATAATTTCATTTTGAAAACGTGATCCTATTNAATCATTTTTGTTGAGAAGGGGTGGTCAAGTATGTGCTTCAGAGATATAATTTCATTTTGAAAACGTGATCCTATTTTATTAAATTATTTTATTTGAAAATAAAGTTAAAGGGGGAAAAATCTTTAAAAACAATTTCTAACATTACAGGTTTGGTGAAGTGATTGGGGCAGCTCTTAACAGCGAGGTCTTGAGAACTGATGAGGGCGATTGTAAAAACCCGCCAACCAGCAGCATTGTCCGGAGAACGATTCCCACATGCCAAAATCCGGTGACCTGGCCTGGGAATTGAACCCGGTTCGCTTTGGTAGGAGACAAGCAGGCTAACTGCCGAGCCACTGCGGCTCCTTTAATAGTACGAGATAGATTAAATATATAAAATACGTATTTCTTGCCTAAAAAGTGTGCATTATTAATAATAGTCTGAGATTTCAGAGTGCTGTTAAGTTACTTAATTAGCAGGTATATCCAGTTCCTCTGTTCCTCGTAAGAACTTTTATTCTTCTACCGTAGTTTTCTCAACTGCAGGACTTTTCAAAAACACGATCCCCACAGCTGGCAAGGGATTACTGTAGTATTATTTAAAGTAAAAACTGGTTTCAAAATACTTTACTTTAAAGTACATCTTCCAAATTCTGGCAGAATACTTTTTAAATTTAAAGTACTTTTGAAAGTTTGTGTGTATACATTTTCTAGGTTCTACTTGTGCTAACTTTTAGATCCTCTTCAGCATTTATTATTTTCTGCTTTCATAATTCATACTTAATTATCAAATTACAGTACATGTGCATCTGCAGTTACCAGCCTGAGTGAATGTGCACGCCCGTGTTTCCATTTTTAAGGTAATTGTTATTTCATTCAAGTCACGGCAGGGAGTTAAGAGGAAATATCATTAAAATCTGGTTGCACTTGGGAGCCACAGTGGCGTAGTGGTTAGACTACTCGCCTGCCACCTCGGCAAATCAGGTTCGATTACCGGCGGGGTTGCTCTCAGATTTTCGCATTTACGAATTGTGCTGGACGGTGCTGCTGATCGGCGGGTTTTCTCAGGGGCTTCCATTTCCCCCCACCCTTGCATTCTGGTGCTGCTCCATACTCCTCACTTTACCTTCACTGGCTCTTCAAACCTAGAAGTTAAGAGCCACCTAAATCTCTCCACCCCACTGGGTTGCACTTCATGAAGGAACTGAAGGAATGAGACTGATGCCAAGGTGTCATTACAGTCAACAATACCACCTCTTGGTAAAAAAGAGCCTTGTAGCATAGTTTTTATTTTTAGTGAAATTAACTTTTTTTTTTTTTTTTTGAGATTTTTAAATTACGTTTAACAGCCAAAATATTTTTACTTTAGAAGCTTGTTATGATCTTGTTTCCTCTTTCCACTATAGCAATTGGACATGTTTGCGGAAACTTACTATAAAGGCACTGCACACTTCGCAGTAGCACGAGAAGAGTGTCTCNAATCGCAGTACAATTGGTGTCCAACTTGGTACATTTTAAATCCAAATTTACCTATTTTAATTAACACCCCAACACCAATAAGTTATGAAAATGTATTTTTTTTTCATGCTAAAACATTGTTTGGCTAACAATGGTGCAAAATAACACTTTTACTTAAATTAAATACTAATGTAATTCACAAAGTAGAAGTTCTGCAGATGAAATGCTACCTCACATGACCATAAACGACAATTTAACAAGGAAAAGTTTTAACTCAAACATTGTGCGCGACTTAAAATTTCTGCTAGCGCGAAATCCATTCTCGATGACGTTGTGCAAAACAGTACATTTTTGAACAAAAAATCAAATTTATTCCAGAATGCAGAAGTCTTCCGAATAGAAATATGTATCGCACAAGGTTGTAGACCACCACAAAAGTAAACATTGTGGTACGTGCTACTATGGATATATTTTTTGCCAGCAAACATTTTTAACCAGAGCGAAGGCCAATATTGTCACTAAAATGAAATGAATAAACAATCAACTGTTCGTATGCTGCACCACAATCATGCCTCCATTTACCCAACACGCTGGCGGCCCGTAGCGGCGCATGTAGTCAGCAGACACGCAAGCACACAGCTGGTGCGAAGGACGCGACCTACTTTTCAAGAGCAACTGCAACACGTGCAATAAAGAAGCGAGATGGGTTGCAGCAGAAACGGGCGCTGCTGGTGCACCGTTATTATTGATGTAATATGTTGTACCTAAAGGCGAAACCAAACAAGATAAATGAGCCATCAATAAAAAGCACAAAACCAAAATAAAATTTTTTTAAATAAAATAGTATGTAAAAAATAGCACAAGCAGGTCAACAGGCAACGCAGTCAATTCCAACTGCAATGTACGTAATAAAAAATCCAAGAAGAAAAGCAAAAAACCAAAGTTGTAACAGCAATATTGAAAAACGTATCCCGAAACTAAACAGCGCACACAAAGACTAGGGAACATGGCGTGGTCACAAGATGAAAGGTGCTCATGGGACGAAAAGGGAAGATCTGTAACCCGCAATATTATTGGCTACCCCTGTTGCTATGCACGTGTTGTTGGATGGTAGCTACNTGAAGAACAAAGCAACCCTTCGTGACGTCATGTGTCGCGCTAAGTTTAACTCGCGAGGTACGCATGCACCAAACTAAACAATTTTTTTTTGTTTTGGTAGATGGTTACAGGGACTTATGAGAAATGCCTTTATACTATTGCAATGCGCCAGTAAATGTATTTTTATTAGGTTTTCATTGCAAATTATTCCATTTTAGCACAAGGTAATTTTATTATTTGCATAAATTTTTAGGATTTTTTGACCGTTCCTGAAAACCTGTTCATTAGATAGCTGTTTTCCTTATTTCGGGGTTCGACTGGACTAAGCACCTTGATTTCCCATCCCTTCTATTTGTAAGCACACTGTTGCAGGTAGGTAGGACTTGACATCTCGTCAACAGTGAGGTCGCTGGAGACTAAGCAAGTTGCTCGAGGAAGGGAGCTGCCATGGTCTATAGTAAGGAACCAATCCCAGCGTTCTCTGGGAGCAATTTCGGGAATCCATGGAAAACCAGAATCACGGAAGCTGGACCAAAATTCGAATCCACGTCACTCCGCTGGAACTTGAATTAAAAACCCTTAACTGTAGCATCCACAAGTTTGCACATCACATTTTTTTTTATAAAGAATGCATGTAACAACAGTAACAAAAATAAATTTTATTCAAATATTGTTCACGTATAACCTGAGTACACACATTAAAAAAAACAATTCAATGCATTCTTATTCTTGCATTTACCATCTCACACGTTACATATTAAAAAAATACATTTATAGTATCACAAGTTTTATCTATACATTTTTGGTACATTTAGAGAGACGTGTTCCCGACACCAAAGTAGGTTTCCGAGGCAAAACTGCTGTTTGTTCATAGCTTTGCCTTCACGACGGCTTTCCCCACGTTCTCGCCACGCAACATGCCGATGAAAGCCGCGGGCATGTTCTCAAATCCTTCTGTGACGGNACACACATTAAAAAAAACAATTCAATGCATTCTTATTCTTGCATTTACCATCTCACACGTTACATATTAAAAAAACATATTTATAGTATCACAAGTTTTATCTATACATTTTTGGTACATTTAGAGAGACGTGTTCCCGACACCAAAGTAGGTTTCCGAGGCAAAACTGCTGTTTGTTCATAGCTTTGCCTTCACAACGGCTTTCCCCACGTTCTCGCCACGCAACATGCCGATGAAAGCCGCGGGCATGTTCTCAAATCCTTCTGTGACGGNACGGCTTTCCCCACGTTCTCGCCACGCAACATGCCGATGAAAGCCGCGGGCATGTTCTCAAATCCTTCTGTGACGGTCTCGTGGTACTTCAACTTGCCCTGCAATGATCCATACCAAATATTTGTGGAATACACTTCACAGACATACATCCTGATTTTCAGTCATGTGTACACCATTATCCTTACGTCCCTTTGAATGTTCATTTGGAACACATTTTTTCAAGAACTACACTATTTCAAATGTTGAAACATTCCTTTTGTAAGAATATGAGGTGCAGTAAATATTCTAGGATAGTGATAATATGTCTCAGGATGTTTATACAGTCCTGTCATAACTTGTTATATTCTGGAATTAATATTACACCTACAGGGCATATCAAGATAAATTAAACTCAAAAAAAATAATATCTGTATAAACAACTCATCAATACCATTTGATTAATTTTTTTTAGTTTACACACCTCAAAATTTAGTAGACCCATTACATAAGGTAAGAAAAATAACACATATTGCAAGCATAAAATATAAAAGTCAACTCTTTAAAAATACAGTAAAACTTGCCTAAGAAGTTCCTACATACATGTTTTCCTGGATAAAAAAAAGGGGTGCATGTACTTATGTGCGCGTTAGAAGATAATTCTTTGGCGTGACTAAAATAAAATAACCTCAAATACTTGAAAACACTTTCAACATTTTACTATACAATTTTTGTCACTAACAAATTTTTCACGGCACAATGTAAGTAAAATTAATTAATAAGATATATATATTCACAATGAATTACTAATATAAATGAAATGTTTTTCAACTTATTACATGAACTGATTTTCTGTCACTTTTAAACATAACCACGTGCTTTGTTGTGTACCTTGCGTTTGTATATAGCTAGACGATACGCGCATAACCTCAAATGCTTGTGTACCTTGCGTTTGTATATAGCTACACGATATGCGCGTTAGGTCATTCCCCTACCACGCCCACTGTCAAATTTAGTTACACTATGCCCGCACAACTTCCGTTGCACACTAAACTTTTACCCTCAACGCACCAAAAGAAGTATAACTTCAAAAATACAAGTGTTCGGCCATGCCATTTTCTCCGCAAGACATATGTTAATATTTCTATTGTAAATGGTTGTTATGAGAATGTCATATCCTAAATACAATGTTGCCTTCTGACATCTCTTCATGCATTCGACTGTGCTCCAAATGTTTTCATTTTTTGTCTGCAAACATATCATGTAGAGGAATGAGAGTTGTAGCCCTTTCTTTGCTTCAATTACTCCCCCTCTTGATCTCGGTTGGTAGTCTGGGAAACTACGCTCAAGGAAAGAAATAATGCGGGTGGAGAAAAGGATATTTAGAGCAATGTCTACAGATGAAGCAGAAGTGTAGTGACTACGGCGGCAAAGCTAGCCGTGGTACCACCGCTAGTAATTAATTCAAAAGAAACACAAAAAATGATAGTGCATCTGCTATTGTAAAAATTTAAGTACGTCACCAGCAGATAAATGAATGTTACTATGGACCAAACAAACAAGACAAATTCCCTTTCTATTGGCACATTAAAAATAGGATGCTGACACCCTTAATAAAATACTTCTCACATGCTACAGGAGGCCACAGTGGCTAAGCGGTTAAACTGCTAGCCTCCCACTAAGGTCAATCAGGTTCAATCGCCGGCCGGGCCACTCCCAAATTTTCGCAAGTGAAATTTGTGCTGGACGATGCCGCTGGAAGGCGGATTTTCTTGGAGATGTCCAGTTTTTTTCGCCCTTGCATTCAGACACTGCTACATTCTCACAACCTCTTTGTTGATAGCCACCCAAATCTCTCAACTCAACTCACACGCTACAATAACACGGGCTGTTACAATTTCGGTGACACATCGTTGGTTTTGTTACCTTCAACAGAAAGTGTTAATTTCATTTTCTTGTAACATGAGGTGTTTATGGTATTCGACTTCCACAATAACATAAATTTTCCAGTTAACATTTGCTTGCATCAAAAACAAGGCTGAGAAATCAATGGTGCCAGTGGTGACATCTTGTAGGCACTTTAAGTCTGAATAACAAATATACTTATTACTTACCATAACAAAAATTAATGACAAAACCTCTGTGCAAAGAATGTGTTTCACGGGTGATTCAAATTTTTCAAGGAAAATAATTAAATTTCACATCAAAATTAATTGTTAATTTTCTTACAGAAACAATTTTTGCGAATGCAGGGAACGCAACCATCGAGACATAAAATGTTGGCGCTACTACAAAAGAAGTGCTCGTTTTGGCTAATCATTTAGCGGTTAAAGCATTGACTAACAAGGGAATTAGATGTAGCTGTTGTGCAAAATTTAAAATAACGATGATAAGATAAGCAGATGCTAAAAGTAATGTAGGAGCCGAAGACAAATATTGAGGTGCTATTGGAACAATTTGTTGCTTACTATTATTTTTAAATTTTTAATTTTTCCTAAGTGAAATGTGCTGAAGAGGTCAGGACGCCCTACTTTCGCAATATGGTATTTGCTCTTTTCCCCACCAAGGTCGCGTGGCTGACATCACCATGCCTGTCATAGCCACGTACTTGTTCGCAGGAAAGGTAGCAAAGTGCTGCGTCCATATTCATCCAGACAACGAACTACTGTTACTGGTAGAAACTGCTCCCAAATGTTTTTCTGGTAAACCACAACGTAAAATTGGGAGGGTGTTATACCTTCGTAAATACATACAGAAATTAAGCACGGAAATGAGAACCGTTATGGGTAGGTGCTCCTGTCTTTTCCAATCTAGACGTCACATTCTCAACTGCGCTTTTCCTCAGGTCATTGGCCACGTGTCTTTGTGATGAGACAGTTTATTACTTGATTGGGTCAATTGGTGACCTTAGTTATGGTAGTCTCTCATGGCACTGTATTAATATAATAGGCACATGTCCAGCAGTTCGCATTGCTATCAAGCATATACCAAAAGGAGCAGCTGTCCAGAAGTGTCTAAGACAAACAAAAAGTCAATGGCTCATGTAAAATAAAAAAAAAGGACAGAAGCACAAGTACTCACAGTCTAGTACTTGTCAACAGGCGCGCGCACACACACACACACACACACACAAAGGATGACGCAGTTTCCACATGGCTGCAACGTTTTGGTGGCTAGGCCAGCTTCATCGGGCAGCAAGCCGTAGCCAGCAAAGTGTCTAATCATGCAACCGTGTGTGCCTGTCGACAAGTACTAGGTTGTGAGTACTAGGTTGTGAGTACTAGGTTGT
>NQII01010081.1:0-15481 GCA_002778355.1 Clitarchus hookeri
GGAGGCAATGAAGAATGAAAAGGGAAGGGAGGGTGGGACGGTGGCAAGGGAGGGAAGCGATATGAGAAGAGAGGGAGGAAAGGGAAGAGGGATGAAAGGGAGTGAAGGGTTGGGGGAAGGATGGAATGGAAAGGGATGAAGGGGAGGAAGGAAACTGGAGGAGAGGGAAGTAAATAGAGGGAGTAGAGAAGGATATTGAGTGAAGGAAGGCAAGCAAGGAAAGGGAGGTGTAGAGGAGGGAAAGAGAAAAGTGAAAAGGAGGAAAGTGAGGGTGAAAATGGAGAAGAGAATAAAGTGAGGGTGGAAAGGGATATAGGTGGAAAGGTGGAGGGGAAAGTAAGGGTTTGAAAGGGGGGAAAGAAGGAAAGGGAGAGGTGAGTAATGAAGGGTGGGGGTACGGGATGTTGGGTGGAATAGGGAAAGGGATTAGTGAGAATGGGTGGATAGATGGTGAAGGCCTGCTGGGTAGGTGTGTGAAGAAGAGGGGCGAGAGCAGGAAGGGGAAGGGAAGGGGTGGCAAGGGGTGTCAGGAAAAGGAATGGGAGGAATTGGAGGAAAGTGTGGTAAAAAGGAATAGGAAGGGGAGAGATGGCTGGGGAGGGTGAAGGAAGACAGAAGTGTAGGAGGAGGATGGAATGTAATGGCAAGTAAGTGGAAAGGAAATGTAAGGTATGGGGAGGGGAAAAAAGCAGAACAGGAGGGAAGTGGTTAGGAGCATGAGGGGGAGGGGAAGGAAAGAAGTGAGGTGGTGGTTGGAAAGGGGCAGAGGGTTAGAATGGGGGAAATGGAGGGGCTGGAAAGGGGAGATGTGTGATAACGGTTAAGGTGTTGGATGGGGAGGGGAAAGGGGCTGGGAACAAAAAAGGGGAGCAGGGAAATAAAAGGACAGGAAGGACAACTATCTCTCATATTTTAATGATGGGGTGGAGGGTGAAGCTGATTGACTACATCCATATCACAGGAGCTCTTTTCAACTACTGAATGCCACTTTCTCTCACGGCAGGATGGCATCTCAGCCTCTTCCTGTTTGTAGAAAGGAAGTGTGCTTGAGACAAAAATACACACTTAGATACCTGAAACAGTGAATGCTAATTCACTCTCTCTGATGCTGCAATCTTAGGGGCATCTAAGATGAGAGCATCAGCATAAGAGTGGATCAATTCCATGTTTAAATACAATATGTGTAAGCTTCTTGTTCCAAGCACATGTAACCATGAGAGATTAATAATGGCCTTTGTGACAACCCAGTTGGAGAAAAGCCAAGTATAGGCTCCAGTCAGGATTCTAACCAGTGATGGATGCAGGAAAATAATGCTTCAAAAAACAAAAAAATTTAGACTTTTTAGCACTGTTCTAAAGAAAAATTTATCTTGACTATACAGAATAAAATAAACCATGGATGTAAAAATGATAGAAATAGTAATTGTTTGAGGTCCCTCTGTACTGAAATATAGTAAAGTGCAACGGTGCATCTCAATCTTAGATTGCAGAAAGAACAAAGTATGTGGTGCTCTCTGTTACCAAATAAGTACTAATCAGCAGTTTAGAACTATGCTTTGTTGAAAGACTTAAGTACTCGCATACAAAAAATGGCTAATTGTATAGTAGTGTATAAATGCAGAAACTGTTTGACTGCAATCTAAGAGAGATGTGCCATATACAGGCTGAAGCTTGTAATGATAAGCAGGTTGGCTGGGAGAGGATGCAGCAAGTCACTCACCAGACAGTGTGTAGCCCATGAGCAGGACAAGGAAGGCACCCTGCAACATGGTCATGCTCATGGGTCGCAACACTTGTTCTTCCACCGCGCTGGAGGTCTTGGAGCAGTCCCCGTCCTGCTGGCTGACCTTGCTCCCTCCTGCTGCCCCCACCAGCTCCAGCTGCTGGCCGCTGTCAGGCAGAGAGGCACCGTTCCCCTGGGCGGCACGCAGCTTCTTCCCCAGCTTCCCATATTCCTTCTCCGTGATCCTGATCACTATACCTGCCTCAAACAGCTGCATGATGCTGTAAAGAAAACACACCACCTCATTACTGACTCTGTATGTTGCATCCTGCTGCTTTACCATGTGTAACAGGATCTTAGGACAGTTGTGGGCACTCTCTTGTTCTCTTAGCATACAAAGCAGATACCCTCATTTGATTTAGTTCACAAGACAGCCACTTGCCATGTATCTTAAATAAATTAATTTTTAGGTGGAGAATACCTTTCATAACTTTATAAATGTTAATTAATCGAATGTATAAATGTGTTTGTAAAGGTTTACTAAGTGAAAATATGTGACAATAGAAATATGGTTGACAATTTTCTTTTTGATGGGCTGTGTGGTCAATTTAACACTAGAACTGCATTGCACAAATTTACTCACTAAGAAATAATGTAATAGTATATTATACCATTAATATTGTAAAGTACCGTATTTATTCAAATCTAAGAAGCCACTGATTTTAAGCCACGCCTAGTTATATGGGCAACATACTTGGAAAATATTGGTATACATATGAGGCCACAGGTTAAAAGCACCACTTCAATAGGAACTTTAATTTCTGAAGGACATTGAAGTTTGATTTTACTTTTAATACAAATGGTATTCCATCCAAACAAATATATTTTACTGCGTAAAATAATGATATTGTGCTTTTGGAAGCAAATTGTATTGCCTACTTCTCTCCAGTGGCCCAGTTTTGATTTATAGATTTCAATAAGTTTACCAGGTGCTGCATTTCTATTATACTCTGCACAAATGATCACATTTGTTAAAAAACAAAAGAAACACGAAACTTCTATGGTCAATTTTATGTAGTACATATACCTTACGTAAATCACATTATTCAGGACCTTCTCAAAATTTTTATAAAATTTATTTGTTATTTTAAAAATCCGAAAATGGATATTTTAATTTATTTAAATGTATACTATGAATGGTTCGGCCATAGCAACTAAAAATAAATATTCAAATAAATGGTACAATTGCATAACAAATTTTTTTCATGCCAAAATCTTGATGGCACTTAATTCTGGGCTTACCCGTTTTTTTCAAAAATATTTTTAGAAAAATGTGGAGCTTGGAATTGAAAAAATACAGTATGATAACAGAATATCATATTTAGCAAACAGGGTAAAGTTTTGTGATGCTGTTACAAGCAACTGTGATAGATTCGTTGTTTAAGCTTATGGTTAAAAAAAAAAAAAAAAGAATTGGGACTATTTATTTTGGATTAGGGGGGAGGGGGTGTAAGATCTTTTAAAGAATTTGGGCCCCTTCCTAAAATTGTTTTGAAATCAATTATGTCATTATTTACTCCCACACACATATTTTACATATTTTAACAAAAATATATATCATGCCAGTAAAAACATTAATAATATACTTATAGTAATAAATTAATCTAATTTTTTTTGGCACCTTCTAGTGAGATTGGGAGAGCGTGGGGAGGAGGAGTAGACTAAACCCAGCCAACATGCTCTAAAGGCAAGAATATGTAAAATTATCAGCATTTTTTAAAATTATTAAACTTTTTAATAGGGATGGACCATTCCCACAAGTCATTCTCCTGCTAAACATCTCGCTTCTTCTAGTTTTAATGCCTTCTGAATTTGTGGTCCTCCCCTGTATGCAGTTTTCTTAATCCTAATTGTTTTATGCATTCATTGTAACTTTTAGCTAGTTGCTGCCATAGCCTCCTCACGCACAGGTACCATTACCTTTATCGTGGCCGATGTATGTATACATCTTTCCTGTGTACACATGTTGGGTGTAGCTGGCATATATCAACTTGAGACTAGTCTGCACTGCACCTGAACCTGCATTCATATTGGGACATCTGGCAGGCTGTCTGCCTCGCATATGATAATGCTACTTACACTAGAAGTTGGCAAGACCTAGAGGAATGGTGTGAATATACTGACCACTAGGCAGAAGTCAGCCTGTGACCTTGGTCAGATCCTGACTCTTTCTTCCCTGATGTTAGAAATGGGATCTGGTGGAAGAAGTGCCCTACATACACACACACACACACACACACATGCATGCATGCATGCACACGTGCACGAGCGCTCGCTCGCTCTCTCTCGCTCTCTCTCTCTCTCTCTCTCTCTCTCTCTCTCTCTCTCTCTCTCTCNTCTTGGGCTGTGTAGCACCAGCTGCACAGCTATTAGGTTCTGGGGATGATCTTGTTTAGAGTATGCGAACTGTAGCTTTTTTTCAACAACGAGGAATAGTTGGACTGAGGCAGATTGCCACATGAGTTTCCAACAGAACCATAGACGTGTTTTCTCTGAGTGAATAGCTTGGGCTCAATCAAGAACCCAGACTACCCCTCTATCTCACAAAACGAGTCATTTGGGACACAAGTACCAGGGTTACTTTACCCCACAAACAACAGACCAAGGTAACTACCAAATTATTATTTTTAGAAAGGCAATTTACTACTCAGCTAAGAAATTCAAATACCTTTAAAGAACTATCCAGAACTCCGTAGGAACGTTCCAGGGCTATAAAGGAACTGAAATAATGGAACCTGTCAATACTGATGTAATCAATAAGTCTGTCTTGCAGCCAGTGCTAGTATTCTGCCATGTCCCCTCAGGGGCCAGGGAAAAAGATAAAAGGGGGTTCACACCCTTCCTTCTCACACTATACCAGCCAGGCTGGCAGGACTGGGGTGGAAACCAATTATTGGCTGGCCACTGGACTGCTTAACTTCAACACTCAGCAGGTCAACATTTAATATGCTGCAATATTGATGTGCATGCTGACCACACACTTGTTACTTGAGCTACTGGATGGAGTGTTATCCACATTATATTGTGACAAACCAGGTCAAAACACCCTTACTGATCTTAAGTTGTGTAATTTTACAGGGAAAAGTATTTGGAGTGGATATCTAAAATCGATAATTCAAACCTTGACCTTGTAAAACATAGTGCCATGACACTTCTGTGCTTTCAAACTTCATTACTACTACCGGTCCTAACAGTCACAATTCCTGCAACCTTGACATGTCTCCTAACTGCAGCTAGATGCAACGTAGCTGTCATTAATTCCACTACTACTACGGCATGCTACTCCAAAACAAATAGCTCCAGGCAGTCCCTCTTTGCTTGGATGCCACTGAGAGATACATGCACACCATACAAGCAGTCTACTGTCACCATAGAGGAATGCCTTGCTAAGAACTGCAGCCTTGATGTTGCCTTTTTACAGCACCTTTAAGGTAGAGCTGGCTAACCCCAATTGCATTTGCAGCCCCAAGATGACTCACTCCTATAACCAATGCAGTAGGCCACATTCATCAGCTGCTGGTAATGATAAGTATTTACACACCCAATAATCCACAAGGGTGTGGCGTGAGTTCGTCCAGTGGTCATGATTATGCAGAACTGAACTAGCTTAGTAATAATTCTTTTTTGACTGCAAACTGTATTGTACCCAGACAAACCACTGAAATGATGTAAGGGAAAGTCAATCATGCTTTCTTATTAAAAGTGTTGCTCTAAATTAGTGAAAATTTACAGATTTATTTTTCTTTCATACACATTAGAGTGAGAATTGATGTGTTTTAACAATTCCATAGTATAACCTGATTGAAGTATGAATGCAAATGTTAAGGTTCAAGGAAATGTTGACTTTTATGCAATGTTCCCAGAAAAGAATAAAACTTTACAAGTCTTTCAAAAGTGTTCAGTTACCATGAACCAGCTATAGCTGATATTTTATGCTTCAGCATTAACTTAGAAGTATAATGCAAAGAAGAAATGTGGCTATACTTACATTTTGTTAACGTTTTCGAGGAATGGACATCCAATTTGCAGTGCTATAGCAGAATAGCGTGTGTATAGTTTTTCACTCAGATGGAAATGTTGAGCTCCTAGCAATAAAGACAAAGTCTTTTGTTTTTATGTGTAGCATGTAACAAACTGATGTCAGAAAAGTAAAAAATACACATGTTAAACTACTTGCTTACCAAATCGGTGGGCATCAAAGTACAATGTCTCTCGTCCGCCAAGCAAAAAAAAATTCTTGTTGTCTCTCACCAGCTGCATCCCACTTTGCACCGATGTAATCAAGGAATATGGCTGGTGGGACATCATCCTCCACAATTTTTTGTATATTCCAGTGCCATTCTAAATGACAATAAACACCATCAGCGGCATTAGTGTGGACAGGTTAAAAGTGGCAGTCAAATAAATTACAAAATTGCATAAAAAATATGTACATGTTTCACAAAATAATATATATTATACTTTGCTTTGAAACATACCTGTACTTTAAGAAATATGCATTATCTATAATTACAGTTAGTATCATCAGCTGTGATGCGTACTGACATATTTACTAAATACGACTTTGCATCATCTTCACGCGACACCACGTCACCCTGAACGGGGTTTGAGCCCAGAAAAACTTCCTACCAGAGCCCACCAGCACGCCCCTAGGCAAGGGGCACCTGAGGATACTACAGTCAAGGCCATCTACACCAGCATGTCAGAGGTCACATGTCTGTTAATTCACCCCCCACGTGCGAAAGAAGCCAGTCAAGCAGCCCAACGCTCCCCCTCTATGCTTGTGCGAGCGATGCAACCTGCATACGAGGAAAACCTCACATTTACAGTCACCCCCAGAGAATGCAGCCTTTACCGATAAAGGAGGAGCTCCAGCCCGAAGATACCCTACCGACCGAAGGACTCGCAGCCAGCCGTCCATATAGGCACCTCATGTGCTGGAGCGCTCTGCTTGCACCGCCTTCCTCACGAAGGACTACTGCTACCTTCAAGACATCTTCCAGACCTTCACCTAGTAACCCCCAAGAAGACTTCAGCCCCCTTTACACTCACTACCACTTTGGTAGTGACACCAAGAGTCCCTTCTGGACAACAACATAGAGTTATTTAGGGTCAGTTATTATAGCTACCTAGCCGCATCTGCTCTTGTCTAGTTTAGACCCAGATCCCCTTCACCTGGATTACCGTAGTTAACTTCCATTTCAGTTAATTGGTCGTTCCGAGCCAGTAATAGAAGAACATTCAACTATTAAAAAGACACTATCTATTGAGCAATGCAAACCCTCTGTCATGCAGTGCCCGCCATCTATCGGCTCTTTCCCGAAGCATTACCAGCCAGAGAAGAAAGCTTTCATGCTAAAAAATTTACAAACAGATACCAATAGTTTTATTTTTCTGCGAGCTCTGCATAATTTTTAAAGTAACATCTATTTCGTGTACAGCGATTTTGAGTACTAGTAATTTCTATTCGGCCGGTAATCGTTCGTCTACGTAAATTATATGCCATATTGTTCTCCGAAAACCCATTTCCTTGTTTCCGAAGAAAGTGGGACACGCGTGAATAGTCTTTAAGCAATTCTAACATTATTCTAAGTCACATATTTCCAACTCTAATATATTAGCTATAACGTCCAAAGTGTGATAATAGCTACAACTACCGTCTCGCAAATGTTAACCCAAATTCACTGTCTCGGACCTATTAAAAAAGAGTTGACAAATATTTAATTTTTTGCAAGGTTTTATATTTTTACTTTTATAACCTACTAATTAAACAAATGTCAGTCTACAATATTTTAAAATTTGTTTAGCATTACAGTACAATGGCAAGTGGATTAGCTGACATGTTGATAAAAAAATACAGCCTCCACTTGACGCACCAGCTGATGGCGNAATGTCAGTCTACAATATTTTAAAATTTGTTTAGCATTACAGTACAATGGCAAGTGGATTAGCTGACATGTTGATAAAAAAATACAGCCTCCACTTGACGCACCAGCTGATGGCGAAAGGATACATAAATGAAAAGTAAACATTGGTGCTACTTTCGTCGAACTGTCAGAATCTTGCCAACTTACATGAGACAGACAATACAGGATTTTGTGTATGAGATGATTTAAATTTAATTTATGACATGCACACACTGGCTGTCAAAAAATGGAATTCTTATATGAAATGGACTATACAGATGCTTAGAATAGGTTCTAGTATGGCTACAACCACAATTTTGTATGGAAAATAGCAATAAAAGTGAAGTAACACCGAAATGCACGTTAATACACTGCATAATACTGAAATTTAAGTTAAAAGAGGAAATAAAAGTAAATTTAGCCAAAATACGTTATTGGAACTGAGACCAACAATTTGTATCCATTTTGTAAACCAAGAGATGATATGAATAATTTAAGTTTTCGGATAATGAGAAGAAAAAGTAAATTTAGGTTGTTATTCAGGCTAAGTGAATAACAGCAGTAACAAACAGCTGCTATNGGATAATGAGAAGAAAAAGTAAATTTAGGTTGTTATTCAGGCTAAGTGAATAACAGCAGTAACAAACAGCTGCTATGTAGATAAGACTAAAATAATAATTTAATGAGCAAAACAAAATTGTAAAAGCCAATATAGAAATAGTTTAACTTCCGGGATGAAATGTTATTTCACTACAAAACCATATCCAAGCCATTCATGCAAGATTGCGACAAAAAGAATCCACACTGTCTAGGAACCTCAACATGAGTCAGGAAAAATTTTAGATCCCTAAAAAGTGATTTTTAACCTATGGTAATGCTCTGTGTTACTTTGGTTCAAATAAAATGCTTACTCTTGTTTATGCAGTTGCATGAAAGTTAAAAAATATTTTATGGAAATATGCATATAAGTATGAAATATTGTTCACGACCCGCCACTCTTAATAATAAATTTGCGTTAAAATAACAGCAAAAATTTTACCTCTAATGGTGCATAATTTTTAGTAATAAAGTTTCAATTCATGAGTCTTCAATAATAAATGCTATAACACCAAAATCTGGTATTTTTAAAAAAGAAATTTGCCTTAAAATAACACAACATAATCTTGCCCTTAAGTATGGGGATTCATCTTGGATAGAACTCTTTCTCAGGATAGTAGTAATATACTTCCNCAACATAATCTTGCCCTTAAGTATGGGGATTCATCTTGGATAGAACTCTTTCTCAGGATAGTAGTAATATACTTCCAATCTCAGTATAGATAATATAAACAAATGCAATCATCTTTTTTAGGGTTATTGAATGATGCTGGCAACCCATCAAATGTTGTGCTGAAAAAGTAAAAATTAGGTTTTAATACTCACGAGTAGGTACTACTATGAAAAATATGCCCCTTCCTCAGTCCAAGTAACCCAGCAAAGCAATGTAGATGCACAAATACCTTGGCATCAGCATCATAATAATGTGACGTACCTTGTTGTATTTCATTTGATGCTAGCACTCAAATTGTGGTCCACCAAGTGCAGTGAACTGAGAGTTATTGTATGGACAAAGAGTTATTGTATCACTCCATACTCCTCTGCAGGTACATAATAAAAATTGCCAGTGGTTATCAATTTACACTGCATCCAAGATGNTGTATCACTCCATACTCCTCTGCAGGTACATAATAAAAATTGCCAGTGGTTATCAATTTACACTGCATCCAAGATGAATCTCATTCCTTGATACATGTCCATCAGTGTTACAGTTTATATTTTCAAGATACAACTGGTAAACTGTGAACATGTACCAAATCTACCTGCCATAAAAAAAAAAGTTTGTTAATTAGTTATGATGTTATTCCAGTGTGAACTGAATGGCATGTGAGTGGAGTCACCACTTTTGCAAACATTCATTTACATTGCAATAAACCAAACGGTTTAACCACAGTCAAACCTGAACTGTTTCTCAGACACTCAAAGTGCCATCTACGAGCATGTAGACTCTGGAGCTGATGTGTACCCAATACTCTCCCTTCTGCAGTCCTTCTCTCAGCCACAACTCTTATTTGCTAGTTAATAACAGAGAAAGTACTTCTTAGTAGTAAATACTATACACCCTGGTCAACCACCACTTGTTGCTGCACCTGTGCAGAAAGTACAAGCTCCTTTTTAGCAGTATGGCAAGATCCAACTCTGACAGTAACAGTCAGCAACTTTGAAATTTGATCTCGAGTCAATGCAGGATGTACAAAAATATGGCCAAACATTTGTTTCTCAATACAATGCCTGTGTGCTTTACACCTATAAATAAGATAACTTAAGTTACTACTGGTTATGCTAGGGGTAGGCCTAAAATATTAACAACTCTACATCACTATTGCACAATCAGCACACAACGATGCATCACTTAAGCTTAGTTTATATCCACATGTNATTAACAACTCTACATCACTATTGCACAATCAGCACACAACGATGCATCACTTAAGCTTAGTTTATATCCACATGCATACACAGTCACATAATGTCAACCTACCTCCAGTATTCCATAGGAAGAACTGTGGGTCTCTACTAGTAGCTGGTATCCTTCTTCCCNACATAATGTCAACCTACCTCCAGTATTCCATAGGAAGAACTGTGGGTCTCTACTAGTAGCTGGTATCCTTCTTCCCTCATGGCCTGTTCTAGTTGTGCCAGAGTGTTGATTGGGGCTTCTGCAAACAAAGTAGCATTCTGTTGGCTAATATCTGAATGTTAGTTTGGATGAGTGTTGGCGAGCTCTTCATGGTGACTGATGAAGCCACACAGGCTACAAGTATGTTTCTACAGGCACTAATGCAGCAGTATTTACTCACCTCTCCCAGGGCGAGCCAGCAGTGATGTCAGGTTGGCAGAGTACATGTCTCCAATGATGTATGTTGTGGCTAAAGTGAGAAGAATGGCAACGAGGCGTGCTTTGTTTGTTGTGGAAACTTCTTTACCTGCTGTGAAAGAAAAGTTACTTATTTGTTACATGCTGAATACTGCGGCAAACATCATAAGACAAAATTTTGATGAAACCTAAGTTAAGAGCTAGTCCATTTGCTTTTACACAAAAGTTCAATGAATTCTATTGCACTAATTTGTACACCTATGTTTCAACTTTTAAGTTTTATAAGTTAAATATTACCAAAAAGTGTTACACTTACTATTGTTACTAACATGTACTGAATTATGGTAAGATTCCAACCTAAAATGACAACTCCAGTTTTTTCACGTAGTAGCGGGGTTTTCACATGTGTGTGAAAGATATGTTAATCTACCAATTTCTCTAGACACCAGCAAAAAATTATTCTTATTTTTCCAGTACTTAATTAGACTGCCGAGCATAAGCTTGAATATACAGTCGAACCCTGATTTTATGAGTACCAGATTTAACGAGGCAGCGATTTTACGAGGCCATTCTCAGGAACTATCAAAAAATCATGAAAATTGATGGAAAATAGAAAAATTATGGGAAAATGTAAAGAATCGCAATGAAAACCAATTAAAAATACGTGCGAGTCCACAGCGATAAAATATAGGTGTTTTAATATCGTTACTCTTAATTCATACACANACCAATTAAAAATACGTGCGAGTCCACAGCGATAAAATATAGGTGTTTTAATATCGTTACTCTTAATTCATACACCGTAATATAAAAAACAAAAGAGAAAATCAGTTTAAAAATGTGGCAGTGATGTTTTGAAATGCCCTGTACTGTTCTAAAAGTTGCTGATTACAAAATTTTTTTATTACATCTTACACAACCCGATTCTTTGATTACCATACCTCTCTCTCTCTCTCTCTCTCTCTCTCTCTCTCTCTCTCTCTCTCTCTCTCTCTCTCTCTCTCTCTCTCTCTNAGCCATTGACTTACTCTGCCTGAAACAGATGGTGGCAACAAACCACATGCAGTCCCAGAACAACTTTCTCCTGTGCTGTGGGTCTCGTCTCCCTGGCTTCCACAGAGTAGGTGCCTCGACTATGGCAAACAGGATCGGTCCCGACAGGAACACAGTCGTGATCACAGGTGGCCACACCTGCATAATGCATCCAGCCACAGTACGATTCATTTCCTACATCCTCAGATTTCATACTTTCATGTATTGTATGTATTAATTGTCTTAGGTCTTGTGTAACACTCATAGAGAGTAACTTTTTTTTACATACACTTAAATTGTGATATTTTTTTATTGGGTTCCTTGAATGAGTAAACAATGAGTTCCACTGGATGATCTCTCTCATGCTCGACACATTTATGTGGTCACCAAGTTCATTTGCACTTCATAGCTGTATCTTATTTCATGTGATATGTATTTGTTAGCATAAAATAAGCAACATGCATTAAGTAACTGTTGAAACAAAAATTGGGAAGGCACGTAAGTATTACAAAATTGCACTAGCATTTCAGTAACTATAGTAGTTCCCCTTTTTGCATTCCCAAATTTTACACTTACCTGTATTTCACATCTTTTTTTCTCTGGTCCCATGTAAATCTCATCAGCATAGATTTCCTTTTTCTTACACTTTCCTACATTTTGTCACATATTAAGCACGCCCCTTGAGAAGTGTAAAAACTGTATGTTGGAAAACTTGATCATTGTGCGTCAGAATCTAATCCACAACGTTTCAATACACAACGTAATGTGGTGCATTTGTACACCATACAAAGTTATACCTTTAAGGAAATAAGTTACAGAGTATAATAACAGACTACTCTGTAGAACAAATGAACAATTATACTTTGTGTTTTTGGAGCTTGTTTATTGGCCCAAAAAGACGTAGCTCTATAATCACTTCCATGGCATCACTGTATGGCAGATTGAGTAACTTAAACAAGTTGTTGCTCAGTCTCTTACAAAGAGAGTCAAACGTGTCATGAAGGTATGCTGAAGGAAGGGGGCAAGTTACTTGGATTGTCAAACTACGACGCTAGCGCTCGTTGTGCAAGTCATCTTCGTCGGCTCCAACTTTGCATAGTGGTTTGCTCTATGCTCGGCTCGAATTTCCCCCCCCCCCACTTTTCCTTCCCTGTTCTCCCTCCCTTGATTTCCCCTCCTCTCGTGCATCATTTTTTTTATCAGGCCAGTTTATTTAAGTCGTTGCACAGCTCGCGCTCCTCCTTTTCTATGCCCTGTCGTCGCCTGAACGTGTTCATGAAGATCTGCTACAGTGAATTAGATTGCCCATTTGTCGTCCAATGAACTTATTGCCATGATGAGGCATTTTATATTTTTTTTTTTTGTCGCCTGAGTCGCTGAGCAAATGGACTATTCAAAATGGTGAGTCATGGACCACGAGTTTGTGTGTTAGCTGGACTTTTTAATTGTTTTAATGTCTTGCTTGTGTGGCGTAGATGTGTTGTCTTGGGTATGCTGTAGGGTTAGCGTTTTATCAAAATTATGATCTCGGTCACCAGTCTGAATTTCGTTTTGGCTTTAAACGTCGCTGTGTTTATCCTATTTTAACGTGTTGTGTTTAGTCTTGTTTGCTGCCCAGGAATAAATTAATTTTTTTAATGTTTTATGTCCACGACTCTCACGTTGTTTAATTGTGTTCGTTCACTGATATTTTATTCTGTAGGAGCTCTGACGGGTCATTTGACTGCCTCCTCCGAAACTTCAATTTTATGTAGTATTTTTTAATGAATATTTTAATGTATTGGTTTTATGAAAATGAGGGCTCATAAAGCTACCCTCCAATTTTAATTGCTCTTATTGTCAGTTCAGTCATATATATTGCTTTAATTGTATTCTGCAAATAATAATTGTTTTAAAATAATCTTTAATCAACAGATAGAAATTTGTTATATTCATAACAAGTTTTAATCTTTATGTGGATCTGAAAAGAAATATATCATAATAGGCAACACTACTTATTATTTGCCAAGTTGCTATGTTTTAAAATCAAGGCTGCTGCTCTGTTTTTCCTGCATATTTTATTGGTAAAATATATGCATCACAACTGAATTTTGTACGTATATTATTTGTATTTCAGCACAAAACAATCATGTGATGAACAAATGTAAGCAATTACTGAGGTACCTTGTTGACCGATCAGAAAACTAGCTTTAAAAAAGTGAAAAATTACTGTAATGGCTTTGTTCTTCCTACAGTATTCTTTATATTATCTGATTTAATCTCCACCGATGCCTTGTTTCAAAATATGACAATGTAACACACATTCCTTCACTCCATAGCAGCTAAAGAGTTCTGTGCATAAATCTCTCACCTGCCACTCAAAGGGGCGCACCAGAGCTAGGGCTTCGTTCAGGCGGCCTGGGGCCCTCGTGACAAAGGCACCACTGTCTGCCAAGGTAAAGAATGAGAATTCCACAACTTGACTTCTCTCATACGACATTGTGACGTCTCCCAGGAAAAACTCCACCTCCTGAAATCAGTGCTTTTTGTTTATTTTCTCGATACTATAGTTTGGTATTGTAAACACGAGGAGATACAAGCATTGACCTTCTAGAATGAAACGGAGAATCACACACTAAGCTAAAAAATAAACATATACTGGGGACACTATTTCATACACAAATTTGATCCCAGAACCCAACCAGGTGTGAATGTCATGGACACTTGCTGTTGTGTGGGCGTTTTCTTGGGTTGCAAAACTTGTTTCTTCCTCAATATTCACTCCATCACTACTCTACCCCTGTCTCATCTCAGCCATGGTTCCCATTAGTGACAGTCTCCTCTCATCCATGTTGTTAACCATGCTTGAAGGTGGGAAAAGTATGGAGGCTTTCATGTTCATTTCAGTAGCGTCCATAGCTGTGTGTGTGTTGGCCACACACATGTTAACAAAAATAAGTGAAGCACCTACCAAAATGAACTTGTTTCTACCATCTAGGTAGTCAACCGAACACAGTAACTAGAGTCGACAATAAACAACACACAAGAACTAGGAAGATATCTACAGTTACGTGGTCAAACACAGAATTCACTGGCCTCCAAATCAATGTTTTCTAATATTTCTCCTTGCAAATGTTTACAGTTTCAATCTCCATTAACAAAAAAAAAAATTACAAAATAACTTTTTTTAAATGTGATTTATAAACATTAAATTTTAACAAGAGTATTATGGTACTCATAATAAGTGCTGGATATATCATGTCAATGCCAAAAGCAGAACTGAAGTAGCATAATTAATATTCAAAAGTTAAGAAAAAAAATTTTTGACCACAATGTAGACTGTTTTTTTCAAGGTATTTTGAGAAATTTAATTAATCCTCAGTCTCTCCTCCCAGACAAGCAAACTGTACCAGTCAACCTCCCACCCAAGATGCAAACACAGAAAGGAGATCAACAATATTAAATTTAAAAAAGAACCCTGACAGAATTGAATAGCCATTCTCCAAGAAAGACTTCATGGCTGTTACCATTTTCAGAATTAAAATATATTAATGAAATATGAAATATGAAACATTACCAATCACTTATTGAAATATTAAAGAGAAAACTGTGTTCACTCTTCCTTGTGACCTACCCAAATATATTTTGTAAAGTATGTAGCATGGCAAGGTTGCACCAGTAAATTTTTACTCCTTACCTAAACTCCTGAAGATGGACTATAATGTATTCACGGTAACTTCAAGATTTTCTGAAGCCCTGCTAAAGATCTACTTTCAGGGAGCCGATTATGTATAATTCCGCAGTATGTATACAAAACATTGCCATGTGACACCTGTCAAATGTTTTGTAAACAAACAGTGCCATGTG
>NQII01010081.1:17299-44561 GCA_002778355.1 Clitarchus hookeri
TGTAAAAAATAGATATAAATCTATTCTCAGACCTACCGAGTATACATAAAAAATCGGTCCAGCCGTTTCGGAGGAGTTCAGTGACTAACACTGTGATGGGAGAATTTTATATATTAGATAGAGATATATATATATATATATATATATATATATATAGAGAGAGAGATATATATATATATATATATATAGAGAGAGAGATATATATATATAGAGAGAGAGAGAGATATATATATATATATAGAGAGAGATAGATATAGAGAGAGATAGATATATATATATACGTAGCTTTAAGGTATGTTAGAAAAATATTTGGACAGTCAGGAAAAATATTTTGAAGGAAATGAAAAATGTCAGCCTTGAAAACAGACATTTACAACAAATGAAAAACTTATCATTTTAAGTTGTTGGTTATAGAAAAGTGTGAATTACTGACATATGTTTACAATTTATTTACTTAACTTAGGAACAAAATTTACATTATCTTTATTTTTCCACTACTTTTAGCATGCAGGATTCACATCTCACAGATTGTACTTCACAATTGCATACATGCTCTATTGATATTTCTGCTCAACTCAACAGTATGTAGGCTACTATAGCTGGTTGCCATTCAGAATTTATATTTTTTATGACTACACAATATACTAGTTACGGTTCTGTTTATTTTATTGGTGGTGTGGGGAACTCTAGTTTAATGTCCTTTGTGAGACGTGATTGTTTAGCGGTTCTTCTTATAAGAGAGTTTTTGATGATGCAGTGAAAATTTTTTTCTACAGAAATAAAATAAATTTTAACTTCATCAAAAGAACAAAATACGATAAATGTGTCGCTGTTTGTACCGATACGAGAAATACTCAACACACAAACATTGTTGCATTTTTTTATATAATGAACTACACTAAAAGGGTGTTTATTTAGGCCACCTACATTTGAAAACTGCGCGTATGATTTTGAACTTTGTTGCAATGTCAAGTGTTTTTCTTTTATTAGCACACTCCATAATTAAAAAAGAACTAAGGTTTACAAAAACCATAACACACATAGCTACACTCACGATTTAAATCTGCTCAACATAAGATGCAAAAAATGTGTGAACTATAGTAAACAATGTAGCATTGTCTAGCACTGTTGGACGTAATCATGCTTTTCCCCTTAGGCCGGGATTATGACGACTTCACGTGTCACGTAACACATAATGAGCAACACAATTTATTCCATAAATACGAAAAACGTGTCTACATCTCCCAGACACATAAACAAAATTTTTTTCACTGCAGATCAAGTTTATTACATAGAATTTATTCCATATAGACAAAAATGTGGCTACATCTCCCAGAGTCATTTCATTCTTGAAGTTATGACGATCTCCTAACTTTTTAAAATTTGTATAAATTACAAATGTCACAATTTTGCAACCTGTTTATGCCTCATCAATATTAAAATACAAATACTCCTGTATATAAAGAATTTTGAGAGTTTTCAATCCGAAAAGCAACAAAACTTATCCCCAACATTTTTATTCACTACACAAAGGTTACATGATTACATCAAGTANTTCAATCCGAAAAGCAACAAAACTTATCCCCAACATTTTTATTCACTACACAAAGGTTACATGATTACATCAAGTATAATAAGCTACCCTAAAAGACCACGTTTTACATACACGTGAACGTGTTGCTCATTACGTGCTATGTGAAACGTGAAGTCATCGTAATTCCGGCCTTTTACACGCCTGGCACATGGAGAAGCGGCAAGCGGCAGTCTTCCTACCACCACAACATAGAAGGAGCGGTAGGCGGATAGCATCTCGCCACCCCTCCTACATTCAACAGTATGTACCATTCCCCTCTGCTCCCTTCTTGCACTTATCCAACATACCCCCNATCCCTCACAACAACCCCCGCATGCACCTCTTCTCTCGCTCCACCATCTCACACAAGTGACGCCACGCAACACAGACTAACAAAGGCTGGCTCGGATGTGGAAAATGGGTGGATGGCGCAATGCGACGTCTTCAAACATTTTTAAAATATGAGTTTACAAATGTTTGTATCGCTATAGTGAAAGGTTTCATTATAAGGACAAGTACCTTTCAAATGTTAGGGCAAATGACGGTGCATTTAAAAACTATCGCAATGGTGGACATGGCGCTATAGGCCATACACGCAATAACACGGTTCCCCTGTACTTATAACAAACAAAATGCCACCTATTACAAGCACCGGTATCTTGTATTTATAATTTATCTTCCTTTGTAAGAAACTGTATGGCGTAGTCCACTACACAAAGGTTTGTCACACTACCAAACTATGTTTGCTACTACTGGTAAACTTGCTCTTCTCCATATTAGTCCCAGTACTCCAGGAAACGTCCCATTCTTGGTTATTGCAGAACCCTGGCTGCGGTCTGGTGGGTCAAAGTAGCGGTACCTGCAACGAAAATAAAAGGCACCTGAAAAGTTCAGTTTGTCATGAGCATAATAATGACAGTATAAGGTAAATCCACTGCCTAACCTTTAATTTTAGCCTACTTTAATTGGCAGTAAAAAGCTTAAGGTTTACCTTCCTTTGCTTTCCTCGCTTTTTCTTTCTTTCTTTCTTTCTTTCTTTCTTTCTATCTATCTATCTATCTATCTATCTATCTCTCCCTCCCNCACTGCCTAACCTTTAATTTTAGCCTACTTTAATTGGCAGTAAAAAGCTTAAGGTTTACCTTCCTTTGCTTTCCTCGCTTTTTCTTTCTTTCTTTCTTTCTATCTATCTATCTCTCTATCTCTCCCTCTCTCTCTCTCTCTCTGTGGGTGTGTGTGCACATGCATTTTGCATGCACACGGCCCTTCCACCCCAACCAAACATGGCTCTGACTTAACAGATTTTGAAGAGAGTTATTTTATTTTGTTTATCAATACCCAAACTTTTATGCCTTAAAGCTAATCGGATAATGGCTACTACTTTAAACAAACCCAAACAGCATACAAAAGTGGCATCCAAATCCATGACTTACCCAAGCAGGAAATGAACCCAGGTCTCTCGGTCCAAAGGATCAATGCTTTAGCAAATGAAGCGAGCAATATTTATTATGGAAGTTGTTTTTTATGACATTAACTGACATTAACCATAACAGCTTGGAAAAATATTGGTTGATGTGACCTGTGACGTGTCAGTACTCGGGTTAAGGATATTCTGCTCCCCTTGCCCTACTTCTCCACCTCTTCAAGGTTCAATATTAATTTGCTGTTGATTGTTAGGGTTTACTGAGGTTCAGCTATTATCAATGTTGAGAATACCTGAATGTCTACAAATGATGGGGAGAGAGCAGATATGGAGGTAAGGGAGAGAAGGAAAGAGGGGTAGAGTGTGAGGGAAAGAGAAGAGAGAGAGAGAGAAAGAGAAGGGAAGAGGGACGNTCAATATTAATTTGCTGTTGATTGTTAGGGTTTACTGAGGTTCAGCTATTATCAATGTTGAGAATACCTGAATGTCCACAAATGATGGGGAGAGAGCAGATATGGAGGTAAGGGAGAGAAGGAAAGAGGGGTAGAGTGTGAGGGAAAGAGAAGAGAGAGAGAGAGAAAGAGAAGGGGAAAAAAAAGAGAAGGGGAGAGGGAAGNTGAATGTCCACAAATGATGGGGAGAGAGCAGATATGGAGGTAAGGGAGAGAAGGAAAGAGGGGTAGAGTGTGAGGGAAAGAGAAGAGAGAGAGAGAGAAAGAGAAGGGAAGAGGGACGAGAAGGGCAGCAGATGAGAGGAGGTAAATAAAGGAAAAGCATGAGGATTTACAGATTTTCTGCTGAGGAGTTCTCCTAGGCAAGTGATGGAGAGGAAGACACTGCCTTGTTGCTGCTGAATATACTACTCTGTCATCACTTTCAAGGAAACATACAAACTATAATAAAACTATGCTTTTTGGGTTCATGAGCTGGATAAGCTCCTGGTTACTCTACTGGGTGTGGATGTTGTTTGCCACCTAAGACAAGGTTTGAAACAGGGAGTATTCCTGATGTGGGTTGGATCATAGAGCTAATCCTGATCACAAGAATTAAGAGTGAACAGTTTGTAAACTGAGGCACAAATTCCTCTTGTGAATACATGACAGCTTTGTAGTAGGTATGACGGTCACAGGCCTGGAAGTTGTCCACTCTTCTCTTTGTGCTCTCAAAGCGGCAATCTCTAGAGGCTATGATAAGATTGCAACACAGCAGTCACAATTAGTGTGGACTAAGGCCACATTGGGGGTAGAAGTCCACATCATTATAACCATGAACCAGCTGGCTGGAGGTGGGTTAGGCAGAAATGGGTTCTACATAGATTATGCGAGGCCATATTACGTAGCAAAAGACGTCCACTGCTGAATTAGTCAAATTCCACAACCACTGTAATGAATGTAACAGATCAAATGTTTCAATTCCCCATTACTAATGACAGTAATGAATAACTTAATAAAAAACATGAATGTCACAAAAGGGACAAAGGTTACTAATGATTGTTTTTGTGTGCATATTAACTCACTTGAACTTCAGTTTGAGGGCCAACAGCTCCAGGAGTTTGTCATCTCGTCCGCCTTCCACTGCCACCATGATGTCATTCTCATATGCCACAAAGTACCATGGTGGTTTCTGCAGGAAAGGTGCAAGAACTTAAATTACTACTTTTTTAAAGCAGATATATACTGCATGCCAGATATCTACAAGCTTAAAAAATGTTATAACGAAGGGGGGACATCACTGACGATTTCTGGAATCAGTTTGATAGAGTGCTAGAGGGGTAGGGGTGTAACCGAGCAGATAAGAACATGCCACATAGTGTAAAAAAATAACAAAAAACATAGTCCGTGGTGACAACTTTCACCTCATACCCCTTCATACTTTAAAAGTAATTTACTACTATTGATGATAGAACACCACTACCATATCTCCTTTCACTATAAAAATTACATAGGTTTACTATTATTTCAAAAATTAATTTACCTTTACAGTGCTAAACTTGTTGAAAGAGACAATATTTCCCAGCCAATCAGTACAAAGAATTCCAAGCTGTGTTCTCAGGTTACCTGCTCCTCTTTCAAACCTCCCTCTAAAAGGTAGTGGCGGATAGCACGGCTGTTTGTAACCGTTATCCAGGCTCGCAAGTGTGTGGCACGGAGTACAGCGTACAAATTTTGTCATGCTCCAGTTAGCTAATTTCCACCAATGTTTAAGTAACTCACATTCAGTACTGGCACGAGGAACTCCCTGTTGTGAAAGTCGTTGTAAACGGAGACTGCAGGCGGCAGGACAGGGCGCTTGTGAAGCTTGCGTGTCTTGGCTGACCACCAGTTGACCAGCGTAAACTGGCTCTTGCTGCTGGATGTGGCCTGATTGTAGTACACTCTGTAACTACCAGTTGCAACTCACACCATCTTTCAAACAAAAGTGTCGTGTTTCACCATTTATAAATTCTGCACTTAGAACATAAACTATAACTTCACTTTCAAAACATAAAAATTGTACTGTACGACAGCATATTTTATGGCACTCATACTTACTATAAAGTAAGCTAGGTCCCTAGGCCAGGGTTTTTAGTGAATCTTACATGCAATTGTAGCAGTGTAAGAATCACAGAACAGCATCAAGCTTCATACTCGGATGGCACCAACCAATTTGAAGTTAACTACTTGGAGGATAAATCTAGATTTATGCTACAGTACTAATCTAATAAGACACCCTTCCTCTTCACAACATTTACACTAGTGCTGGGAAAGGAGCGGAGGCTACCATGAATAAATGTGGTGGTGTGAGTGATACATCACCTCTTGTTATCTCCAGTAGTTAACCGGTTTTCCGTAACCAGTCGGTGGACCGCAGGACCTAAGGAGGTAGGAGAAAAGGAGGGGAGGAAAGACTGAGCGCAATGCTCTCTACCATCAACATTCACTATGTCTGTATTCACTACTCAATGCAACACGTTTATTAGCTGTTCTCCGATGAGGTAGTGGACGAACGGCAACCGACAAGGGCGTATACTGTTGTGTATAGGAAAGTTGGAAGTTCAATGCTACAAAATCCGGGAAAAGTACAATAGGTAGGTTTTCAACAGGGACAATTTAACAAATTGAAATAAAATGTTTTTTGATCATGTTCACAGTACCTAATCAATTGTAGAGTGTGTACACGTAATTAATAATAAAGAGGCACACAATGCCAAGAAAACCATCAGATGCCTGGCACTTCTTTGAAGTAGTTGAACAAAAAAAAAACAAAGTGCAAACTTTGCAGAAAGATTTATGCTACTGGAGGTGGGACGTCGAACTTGATGAACCATGTTAAACTGGCACATAGGAAGAATCTAGATGAGGTGACCTCAAGTACGGGTAACAGCAGTGCTGTTGCTGTATCGGTATATAGACGCATCAGCGAAGATAAAAAGAGAAATTGGATCAAAGTTTGACCACATTCGTGGCAACTAGCATGCAACACTTATATGTCGTAGAGCAGAAAAGGTTCAAAAATTGATACAGAATTTAAATCCCTGGTACGAACTTCCATGTCACCGCACTTTGTTGGAGGTAAACACATACAATGCACAACTTCTTTGTAAGTAACGTATATGTCGAGGAATATTGGTTACATTTATGATGTGCATAATGTATGAACAAAGGTTCATGTAATTTTAACATCCTGTTTCAGATATTCATGCCCAAACTCTATGAAGCTATCAAGGCACAAGTGGCTAGCGATTGGGCAAAAACCAAGCATGTCGCGCTTACTACTGACTGCTGGACGTCGAATAGGCAGGACAGTTATTTGACTGTGACAGCCCATTTTGTAGTCAACTGCAAATTTAAGTCTGCTTCTCTTCTTGACACATCAGTCATTACAAAAGAAACACAGCTATACATCTGGCCAATCACATTTAGCGTGATATCTTCTTAGGGGTTAGCAGGCAAGATGCCTGGTATACAGACAATGCCGCCAACATCACAGCAGTGGTTAAAAGTTTGACCATCCAGCACGTCCCATGTGCTGCACATAAACTGAATCTAGTGGTANTATACAGACAATGCCGCCAACATCACAGCAGTGGTTAAAAGTTTGACCATCCAGCACGTCCCATGTGCTGCACATACACTGAATCTAGTGGTAAAAACAGCATCGCCAAAACAGAGCTTCCTTATGCGCTACTCTGTCTATGTTCTGATATTGTCAGACATTTCAAGTAAGTGTGTGTTAAGGCTAAGGCTACAGTTATTTGTAGGCCCCGATATTGCTTTGGGGTGAAGGGGTATTTTCATTAAATACGAGTTCATTTTCCTTAATTCGCTTCAATTTTTTATATATTCATTGTGCATTCCAGTAAATGATTTATGATCAAGAGGTTTTTGGAAGTAAAGCATTACCTATACCGTACAAGTGCTTGCGGACTTCCCTACCACGTCCCTGCGAGGGACCCCTGGCTGGCCGCCACCCGTACTTCTCGGCTACTGGCTGCACTGGACTAATCCCACTAGCTTGACATGGCGCTCCTCGTTAGAGCTCACCACTCGACTCCGCCTTCTCGGTGCGTTATTGTAACTGACTGACTGACTCGCGTCCCGGCGTGGTGAAACTACTCGTCCGACGTAACTCTGGTAACTGTAACTGTTTAACTGATTCTGCCCTGCGCCCCGCGTTTTGCGTCCCAATATGACTGACCCCTTAATGTTGCGACTGACTGATGCGGCTGCCTGACGTGGCCGGGGTCCGATATCCCGGCCTTGGTAACTGTGCAATGACTTACCCTCTCGGCACGGAGTATCGTAGCGTTCGACTGCCCCGATATGACTGACCGACGTACCCGATATCACTCACGTCCTTCAACTGATCAACTGCTCCCCACCCTCCCCGCAGAGGCTTATATTGTCTCTTGGTTCCCTCCCTAGATTCCTACACGTGTCTCCCTTGTTGGGAGAGGGGAGAGGGAGGAGGGAGGAGTGCGCAGTACAAAGCACTTCATCCACGTGCCCTGGTTCTTGAAGGTTGGGGAGAAGGGGGTGGCCTGCACCCTAAAACTTACCCTGTCAGCTTGCCTACCGCAGCGCGTGTCCCAGTTGCCCCGTGACTTGGCTAAGGGGGAGGGGGGAGGAGGAGTGCTCGTGGCACCCTTCCAAGCTTGTCAGCCGTTTTCTCTTGTGTGTTCCTTCAGCAGGTGTTTTTGATGTCGAGCGGAATTGCCCTACTATCTCGTCATTTCTCTGCGTTTACAAATTTCACGGGGCTTGCAAGGGGTGGTGGGAGAGGAGGCCCGTGGGCGGCAAGTGCTACCTCACCGCGGCTTGACCTCGGCATACGTTAATGGGTAACACGTGTCGTCTGGAAGGCCCTACACGTTTTAAGCTGGTGGGGAGGTGAGGGTTGTGACAGTGCCGCTTCTAACACTTCCAANCTCTACTTACTATATGCGCCACGCGTCAGGCTCCAGCTAAGAAAAGCAAAGAACTTAAATATTCAGAAAAACTTCTCCAACTTGTACAGGTAGTAGGTAGTTCTGAAAGCAACGTAATGCAAGCCACAAATATGCTGTGAGCTGGGCTTGGCCCGGTGATATAAATGTAAGAGGGTATAACGACCATTGAGCGGTCTCTGCTGGGTTGCTTGGTTGGCATGGCAGGTCCATTAACTACATCACTGTGCAAGCGAGAGCACCAGTGGAGAAAGTGCGGCAAAGTGTGCTAGCTCTGTAAGCTCTGTATGATGTGTGCTGCAAACTTCAGCATTGAAATTTTGTTAACTAGAACAAATCTTGAGATTTTTACAGTAATGCCAATTATTTAGCATTAAGGTTTCTGACAGCTGAGGATTGAAATTGATCTACTGACGTCAAAAGTTTTCTGCTTACTGCCATGTAACATTTGTTTCTTAAACAGGTTTCTGTGCAACCTGATCATGATATTCTCAAGTAAACAATTGCCAAGAATAGGCTNACCTGATCATGATATTCTCAAGAAAACAATTGCCAAGAATAGGCTGCATTTATGGTGTTATGTACAGATATTAATCACACACTTTGTTCAATTTCTTTTCAGATCACGTAGCTACATTCCTCAGCATCAAAGCTTTTGTTACTCAGTTTTCATGTTTCTCATAATGTTCTTGCTGAGATAGCAAATTTTTCAACTTGGTAGGCACATCAAAACTAGGGGCATTCAACTAAAGGGCAGGTCCACAGAAATGAGTGCATTACACTTTGTGAAGAGTATCACATCCTATATTATACTCTTTACAAGGATTTTTTAACAATGACTGTATTAATAACTATAGCTACACATAACTATTTAAAATTATGATTCTAATATGTAACTGATATACTAATTTAATCCAGAAACTCCAGCAGTGAGCTTATCTTCTACAATTTCCAGAAATTATTTGAATCTAATCTGTCATCTAGCTGGATACCTCATAAAATTCTCTGTGTTTAGCAGATAAAAAAGTGGTCTGTGCAGATAAAGAAATAATGCTATGTAGATAAACAAGTGTGGAATGTGGAGAGATTTGCATGGCTTTTAACGNAGCTGGATACCTCATAAAATTCTCTGTGTTTAGCAGATAAAAAAGTGGTCTGTGCTGATAAAGAAATAATGCTATGTAGATAAACAAGTGTGGAATGTGGAGAGATTTGCGTGGGTTTAAATGAGGTCTTGAGAACCGATGAGAGTGAAATGAGGTGGAAACGGAGCAGTGATGGAATGTAAGGGCGGTGGGGGGAAACAGGAGATCCCCAATAAAACCTGCTGAGCAGTGGCATAATCTGGCACGATTCCCGTGTGTAAAAATCCGGGAGCAACCCCACCAGGAATCGAACCCGGTTCACCTTGATGGGAGACAAGCAACCTTGCCACTATAACACCATAACCCTGATAACCACAATGAAATAGAGCCCCATGCACTGCAATGGCTTTGGAGGCACAAAGAGAAGAGGAATACCATATTATAATTTTTGTAGGCACTTTGTCATAAACCCTGGTCAAACTTTCTACTGTCTATTCTGCTATTACAAAATTTAAATCTATCATTCTTTTCAACTGCTCATGTAGGTGAGCAAATCATACTGGTCCCAAATATTAAAATTATATTTGGTTGACTAGTGCTGGGTAATAACCTTCTCATACCATATAGTCATCAAGTCATTTGCAATTTCTAGCATTTTTAACAATACATTTTTACAGTTAGGAAAAGAAAGACAAATCTGCTGCTGAAATCAAAGGATTAACATGAGTCTTAACGCTATCTATGGTTCCACTTGTTACATGCTAACCACAACCTTCGCTGTCATCCTGCTCTACAGCAAGCAAACATGCCTTGCTAACTGCAACTAGTGCAAGCCACACGACAACAAAGTGTAAGACTTACAAAAACCCACCAAGACAAGCTCATGTTGGTATATAATAATTCCACAATATAAACCAATATTAGGTTAGAAAAAAAACTATTTTTGTGAGAGGTGTAGTATAGAAATACAGTNAAACACACTGAATTTCTTGTCCAAAATAGACTAAACTACACAAAACCTATCTCACAGCTGAACAGCTCATATAAGCAAATTGCTCCTCCCCCTGTGAGGGCCTCGGTGATGTAGTATTCAGACTAATCACCTAACACAAGGTGAACTGGGCTCAATTCCCAGCAGTCATCTGGATTTTTGCATGTGGGAAACATGGTGGACAGTGCTGTAGGCTGGCAAACTCTCTCAGAGCACTTGTTTCCCCCACTTTTGCATTCTGCTGTGGCTCCATTTTCACCTCATTTCACCCTCACCGCCAAAGACCTTGCTGTTAATCACCAACCACATCCTCTCAAACATACAATAATCACAATTCCCCCACCCCCCTTTTTCTCCTTTTCCTCATGAACCAATTTGACACTTAGAATAGCTGCCTATAATACATTACACAAGTAAATTAAAATGCTATCCAGTCATTGTATGTCTAGGACTTTTCAGCTTTTAGCATAGCCTGAGAAGTCCTGAAACAGGACTTCTCAGGCTATCAGCCCAGGACAAATCAGGATTGGTGTGATTAGAAATAGCGTATTAATTATTTGCTCTGCAGTGGTCAATTTCATTGTTTCAAGGGTTTATTGTTAGGAGATTACAACAGAGTGCACTTGTGAGTTTTACGTTATTAACTTAAGTTTGCTGAACATCACAGGATAAACTGTGGCTGAAGTGTAACTTAATAGTTATGCATTTTCTTTTATGATAAAATTGCTACTGTTAGGCACCGGCTTATCATTTTCGTTTGGAACTGACTGAAAATAAACTGAGAAAGTGTGATTTTAGCTGCCAAACTAACTATTGGATTCAGAATAAAGCATACAACCTTACTCATTTTTGAAAACACATAACTGCAGCTCTTGGAAAAATCTTCCATGACTGGGAAAAAATCTTAATGAGCTTTTTAATATTTCACATACATAAGTAATATTCATGATCAAAACAGGACATTGATAGTTTCTTTACTCAGAGAGGAAAATGAAGAGAAGGAAAGATGGCAGGAGTTTACATGGATCTAAAAAAAGTAAGATGCTATAACAATGGAGAAAGCAAACAAATAACAAGACAGCAGCATGTTGTGTTGTGTTGTTCATTCGCTAGCCACTATTCTGAGAAGTGGGTCATCGTAATAATCAGAATAGGGCACCTGTTGAACCATAACTCTCATCTCTCATGGCCATATTACCGTTGTCACTAGGACTTGTGATGGCTCGCAGTGCAGAGATGAGGAAGGCCTGCTGCAGAGGAAGCGAGTAATGGAGGAAAAAGTTGCCCACATCTTCACGCCATGCTGCGTGCCTTTCAAAACATATTGGTCCTCGTTTCTCTGCAGTGGTGACAGGACTGTTCAATAGTGAGTAGCACATGACCAAAGAAGTATAATAAAGTTATGCACAGCAAGGAAGCAGAAGTCATCACAAGTGCTGTGGAAGCTTTCGATGAAGAGGCAGGAAATAAATGTTAGCTTGCTTCTTTTAACAAAGAAACTAAGAAAACTGCAAAACTATACAGGAGTAAGTAAGGCATTAATATGCAAAGCAGAAAAAAACCTGATAAGCCTCAACTCCAGAAAAACTNAACCAATTTGACACTTAGAATAGCTGCCTATAATACATTACACAAGTAAATTAAAATGCTATCCAGTCATTGTATGCCAGAGATGAGGAAGGCCTGCTGCAAAGGAAGCGAGTAATGGAGGAAAAGGTTGCCCACATCTTCACGCCATGCTGCGTGCCTTTCAAAACATATTGGTCCTCGTTTCTCTGCAGTGGTGACAGGACTGTTCAATGGTGAGTAGCCCATGACCAAAGAAGTATAATAAAGTTATGCACAGCAAGGAAACAGAAGTCATCACAAGTGTTGTCGAAGCTTTCGATGAAGAGGCAGGAAATAAATATTAGCTTGTTTCTTTTAACAAAGAAACTGAGAAAACTGCAAAATTATACAGGAGTAAGTAAGGCATGAATATGCAAAGCAGAAAAAAACCTGATAAGCCTCAACTCCAGAAAAATTAAGGTGATTACATGATGTTTACACTGTTTGCTGTAGCCCGTGTTTAATATAAATGTAGTGGGGGGAGGGATGACATGGAAAGCCATGCCCAGGGCAAACTGGGACTAGAAGTCCAGCCCTCGCAACATTTGGCAGCGACAATACACTGTACCAGATTAGGTGCAAGGTCTGCCAGCTAGTACGGCATCTGTCATCTTGCCTGGCCATATTTCACACCAGGTTTGGTAGTAGGACCTGTCCTATTTTCTGTGGCATGTTCCATACCTTCATAACTGGCCAATCCCACTGTAATTTCACAGCTTACAGTACTTACTCCCTGTAGGCCACTACTTGAAGTGAACTGATGAAACCAAATAGGATGCCTCCATCTTAATTATATGTCCTTGGAGTCTAAACACATTCAAGTAGCTTTAATATACAACAAGGACAAATAATATTGGTAAAATTTTACTATAGGGGCTTTTCTGAAAATAAGAAAAAAAACTCCAGAAAGTGGTATATTTCGACTCTACTAATAACGTAGAACACGAATATATTGGGGGCATGGCTTTAAAATAAGTACAACATATTTTAAAAAATTGAACAAGTTTGTGAGGTGACTGTTTNGGTAATACCATCATCTTAAGCAGTCACTATATGGAAAAAAAAAATTCACCAATAAGGGTTGGAAGCAGACCTGTAAATACCAACATGGAGCTTGGACGTTTGTCAATAAATAACCACAAATAAATTATAAATCCTGGTTCCAATTTCATATTTTATTATTTTGATTGAATGCATATCCAACTTACTTCCCTGACCATGCACGCATGATGATGACAACCCTCATGGCCTCAAGCAAACTACCGACGAACCTGCGAGATGGTGGCCAGGAGTGCATGTGGAACATGTACAGTACATTTCGCATGATGAGGTTGTTCTCTTTTATCTGTAAAAGTGAACAAAATACACAGTAAGTACATATTACTAGATATTGTAGCTATGGCTAATAATGCTACATCTACTATCATCTAACAAAGTATTTCAAAATTAAAGCACGACAATATGGAACAGTTCANATGGCTAATAATGCTACATCTACTATCATCTAACAAAGTATTTCAAAATTAAAGCACGACAATATGGAACAGTTCAAATACAGCAAGGCAAGTAGGAAACAAACAACCAGTTATTACTGCAAATGTTCTTAATTGTATGCCAGGATGAAATAGAGTTGTTACTCTATATTGTTACATGCTGCCACTCTTCATCGCTTCCCTTGCCCCGTTCCCCTCGAGCATGCGAAGCAGTGTGTCAAAACCATTACTGGTAAGCAGAGGAGTGCACAACGAGATTTACAAAGGGGTGACGCCAAGCGTGCCGCTGCCAAGATAAGCCTATTGGGACTCATGCTCCCTTCTGTTCTTTAAGGGATTAAATGTCTGGGGTTATTGTTGCAAGAATGTTCTAGCCATCGCCCTAGCCTCTCTCAGCAAGACTTGGGGTGCGAAGAGCCTTTTGGAGCAGGCCAGCTGGTCTATTTAAGCCATAACAGGCCTCCGAATCGAGTCTAGAGTTTGGAGCATTGTACAGCCTTAAGCACCAAGTGTGTGAAGACAGCAAGCATCAGTACAGTGAAGAGAGAGACTGACGGGCAGGACTACTGAACTGGATGTGTCAGTGACACACATTTGGAATGATTGCAATAGACAGTTGAATTAAATATGTGTAAATAATAAATGTCAATTAAGTGACTGTAACTGAGATTGAAATTAAATATTGTGCTCACTGAGAATAACAAGAGTTAATAAATGAAATAGGTAGTTCAATGTTTTAGTAATACAAACAAATTAAAACATTAATTTAGTTATTTTATATTATTAAAACCTCCATCCTTCACGAAATCGGATATGCCCCTTGCCAAATTGTAACAATATTGCTACAAGTCGTCTCAGGGGCATATCCAAAAACATGACAGATGGAGGTATTGATAAAAATAAAAGAACTAAATTGCATTTCTTAATTTATTTATAATGTTACAAAAATACACACATTATTTACAATATTAAACTGCCTGTCTCAACTATTTCACTTATTATCCTATCAGTGAGCACAATATTTAATACCTGTCTCAACTCTAATTAAAGTCCTTATAACTGTCTTTATACTATCTACAGTCACTTAATCCTCACTTATTATTAACACATTTACACCTAAAATGTCTACTGCCATACATTAACACCATTCTAAATGTCTGCCATTCATTCATGCAGTCTCACTTTCCCACAGTCAAGCTGGTCAGTCTCTCTCGCTACTCCAGATGCTCAGATACTATAACTGCTGGCCACTGTCATCGCTCGTTGCTCTGATGGTACCATGCACCTGGTGCTAATGGCAATCTACAACACCAAACTCTCAACACAGAGGCACGGCTCGGCTTATATAGACAGCTCAGTTGGCATGGCCCAGAAGGTCTTTGCACTCAAGAGTCATGCTGAGGGCGAGATGGGGTGATAACCAGAAAATTTGCGGAGTGATTATCCCAAGACATTCAACCCTCCAAGGATGAGCGGCACAAGTCGCCAATAGCCTTATCGCAGCTTGTGTTGTGTTACGCAGCGACTTGTTTGTACATGTGCGTGCTTCTCTGGTTATCAGTGATGCCCTTGGAGCACTACACTTTGGTGCAAGGGGGAGAGCGAGTGGCTGCATGTAACAATTATACTACATGGTTTTCTTGTTTAGTCACCACATAACATGTTAGCTGCTCGAAGGTCAGTCAATCTGAGAAAAGTGCCAAGTTGTATTGCCACATTTATTGTGTATATGTCCTGTCGTATGACTTTTTTGTAAACGCTGAATTGTAAAAAAAATTTATACTTCAATACTCCTCATAGCATATGTATGTACAAGATGATTCTAACGTAGCTTTACAACTTTGAATGAGAACATAAAATTATTGAAAGGATATACGATACTTCTTGCAATGCTCAAATGAAGCCAAACAATTTAAGTTTTATGTACAGGAATCATAGTAATGTAAAGTACCACTGCAAACTCTCCCGCCCAGAGTGATTAAAATAGTTACTTTCACAGGTGTGGAGTGAGGTTGTGGGTTTTGGTTTGCAGAAACAAAGTCTCCTACACAAGTTCAAAGGAAATTTTGCACCCAGTATCCCAAGGAACCACCCAATAGGTGTACAATATACTTGTGGAACAGTCATTTTTTTTATGTGAGAGACTCTGTTCTCCGTACTCTGAAAACTGGCAGGTCACATGTTTCTGAAGATGCCTTAGAACAGCTTAGGCAATACTTTGCTTGAAGTCTACACAAGTCAATGAGACATATATCCAGGGAAAGTGGGATTCCATATATGAGTGTGTGGTGAATGTTACAAAAATGTTTACACTTAAGAGTATACCTATTATCAATAGTGCAGGCCCTTTCAGATGGTGATGAATGTGTTCATAATACAATTTGTACAGAAATGTTGCAGTAGGTTGAAGATGTCAAAATATTTCTGGATCCAATCATTTTCAGTGACAAAGGCAAGGGAAGAGTTGAGTTGAGTTGAGTTGAGAGATTTGGGCAGGTCTTAACAACAAGGTCTTGAGAGCTGCTGAGGGTGAAATGAGGTGAGAATGGAGCAGTGCCAGAATGCAAGAGGGGGACAGGAGATCCCAGAGAAAACCCGCCGACCAGTGGCATTATTTCCCCACTTGCGAAAATCCGGGAGTGACCCAGTCAGGGATTGAACCCGGTTCGCCATAGTGAGAGGCGAGCAGTCTAACCGCTCAGCCATCATGGTCCCTAGCATGGGAAGAAATCGAAAGCTTCAATGTACCAATGCTACAAGCTGAACAGATCTGACCGTAGGTATTTATTACAACAATCATTAGCTGCTCCAACTGACAAGAAGCTTTCACTGATTACTTTCATTTCTTTCAGTCAGATTGGTTTGGCAGCCAGGAGTCATGCAGGGAATCTCTCAAAAAGACACATCTCTCTTCACTTCCTCCCCGTTAACTATGTATTACTGTCTGTTAAAATGCTTTGGCAGTATGAACTACCACCTGGAAAATGTATCTCTATTCAAATGCAGGATAATGATCTTCACATAAGTGTTGCTGAAGTGCATTTGCCTGTACCAATTGCAATATGCATCTCTGCATATAGGCCCAGGTGTCCCAGGCATCTCTGTCCCACTTGTATTCTTTCACCTATAATCCAGTAAGTAGGCTAGGTTTCTTTCATATTGGGATGACTGGCAAAGTTGATCTTTTAAAACTGGTGTTACACTTTTTTCTCTATCTTCCTCCCCCCTCTTTATCACCCTCCTCGCCCCATCCACACACTCTCTCAACCAACATCCTCAGCTTCCAGGCAGTTTTTGTCAGCCTACTTTTGATCCACAAAACTTTGGTGTCATTCACCCAGTATGTTAATGGGTATTTCTCAGCCCATCCATGGACTGATCAAGGATGTGCCTAAAGCATCCTTGTACGCATCCTGTTCTTCAAAATGTTCTTCTTTTGACCCTTATGTCTTCTTGGAGATACTATGGCTGCTCCCACTGGGTTCTTATACCATCCTTCTCTGATCTGACATTTTCTTGCAATCTAAATGTAGTATTTTACAGTCATTACCTAACCAGTTCCCACCAGTGCCCAACATTTCCAGCCTCAAGTTTTCCATGTTGCTCAATCAGTTGACAGTTAGCTGGTGTCTCTGTCCAACACAGTTGTATTTACTTGGAAAGTACAATGACACATGTGGAGCTGCACAGGTGTAGCGGCTAGGGCACTCACCTCTCACCAAGGCTGACCGGGTTCAATTCNTGACACATGTGGAGCTGCACAGGTGTAGCGGCTAGGGCACTCACCTCTCACCAAGGCTGACCGGGTTCAATTCCAGAAGGGGTTGCTCCTGGATTTTCACACATGGGAATTGTGCCGGATAATGCTGCTGGTCAGCAGGTTTCCTCAGGGATCTCCTATTTCCCCTGCCCTTACATTCCGGTGCTGCACCATAGCCATCACGTTTCACCCTCATTGGCTCTAAGACAATGTTGTTAAGAGCCACCTGAATCACTCCACTCCACTGACACACTCATACTACTCTATTGTGACTCTTCAAGCATCAGCTGATCCGTNCTCCACTCCACTGACACACTCATACTACTCTATTGTGACTCTTCAAGCATCAGCTGATCCGTTAGCTTCAAGCATTAATGTCATTATCTCTCGGCCATCCACTTCAGCAACCATTTATGGCACAAGTTGTGTATCCAGTACTAAAGAAGCTTCAGAATTTCCTCTTCTCATCTTGTTGTGGCAGTATCCTACTTCAATGCCAGGATGGTTGAGCCTCTCATCAACCTTGCCATTTATTTATTTTCCTGCTTTTGCATGCAGCACAATCTGTTCAGGATTTCTTCTTGCTATGTAGCCACAGCTTTTTACACCGAGGATGTAGGCGTTGGTCCTAGTGTGCCCATGAACCCACCATGCAACAGAGGAATGGAAGTGCATGAAAAAGAGATAGATGTAGAAAGAGACAGAAAACATGTACTGTGGTGGTTCATGGAGCTTGAGTTTCACACAGTGGGACTTTATTGCATGAGCCTTGTGTCTCCCTCCACCACTACTCTCAGTCATTCTGCTGCAACAGAACTGGTGATCGTACTTTTGTCTTATTTTTAAACTAGTCAGATGTGCCTTGTGCTTTGAGGTGGGCTGAAAGCATTTCTTTACTAGGCAGAACAACCTTATTTAACAAGAACTGCTGTAGGGAACACTGGCTGTGTAGGGTAGCTAGGGAGACTCCTGTCTCAGTAGTGTCATGACCAAGATTGGTCCAGCCTTTGTTGCAGCAAGTGAGGATCACTAAAGGATATAAGGCCTAGACTGACTTGTCAGCCCAGTTGCCTAATCTGAATCTATTGAAGGAGATTCTCAGTTGCAGGTTGTGGCTTCTGTTATTTCTGCTTTGGCACCCAGGCGTACCAGAAGTCTACGCACTAACAGAACAAAATATATTAATGTTCTGCAGTACAGTACATCAAAAATATAACTGACATTAACAGAATGTACGTTTAACTTTGTTACAGACATTTTTCATATCCCTGCTTACATACTACTTTCTTTCAAATATACTGCATTCAAAAGTGACTGTCACTACACGAGTAGTGATGATCGGTATTTATCTGCCAATTGAATTACAACTCAATATTCATAGTAGAATGCACTGGATAAAACATAAACACAATACTGTGTACAAATTTTATTTCCCTTTCTTTAATGTTAACTTGGTACAGCAATCTTTCTTACTGGCCAATTTGCCAATGAATCTTCCAGTGAAAGTTGATGTTTTAGCATGGGCACAAATGTCTGGTCTATCAACAGCATTTCCAATAATGTTAGTAACTCCTCACATATTGAATTCTGGAAAAGTGTTGCACTTTTAAGTGTCAAGAAAGTACAGTTTGCATTGCCAGATGGTGTAGACTTACTGGACATTATGATAACTTTTCATCTTCTTCAGTCGATCCTCCAAAATATTTTAGCAATGAATTTAAGAGGTGGTGCACTGCTTATTTATTTAGCCATTCCTCACATATTTTTACTGAAAGTTCTGTTTACAAGGGATCCCTGTCCAGTGTCGAGTATGCAGCAACATGTTAGTCAAGTTTTTCTACAGGAAATGTAATGTTATTCTGGAAAATTTTAGGAGACTCCTTAAGATGAGATGACCTCCATAGCCGAGGTTGCTGGAGCGGCACCTCCTTGCCACAAGGTTTCAGATTAGACTGGAAAGTCACTTTCTGAGTATCCTTGGCATAAAAGCAGGAGGTCCTAATAAATCATATAAAATAACTTTAATTGTTTTAAATGGGTTTTTACAGTCACTTAAATTAATATTTTTATTCACATATGCCACACATGTAACTCTAGTTTTAGCCCATGCTTTTTACCACCAAACAGAAATGGAAGACATACTAATGCATTTTTAACACTGAACCTGCTATCCAATTGATTCTCAAATTTACATTTCCACAATATTTGCATTTATATGCTTTCCCATGGGTACTTCCTACAACTTTAATAATCACATTTGGAAAAGTATGTTAACTTCTCATTAAGACTATGTTATAAACACTATAGCAAATATAAAGAGTGAATTATATCTACGTCCATTGTTAAGTAAACAAATTATATAAAATTTTTCTTTCCCACATATCTAGGCTGACTACAGCAAACTGTCCAACCAAAGAGCTATTTTGTATCCACACCACTGCTACCTGTAAAATTAGTTTCTAATCCTCCCTCTCCCTCTGATAGGTACATCGTAACACTAAATGAAAGAAAATAATATACATTAATTTAGTATTTGCATGTTTTTTGGCAATATTTGTGGCAGTTCTGCTGTTTCTATACAGGAATCGCCATTGGCTGACCGTCTACGTGGGTAGTTTCTTGAGCCATGCCCAAAGCTACATAAGAATGTATTCTTTGTTGTCATCTCAACTAACTGGTCTCACACTAACTGGATACATTTCAGTGCGACCAAATTTGGTGCTGAGCTGTCCTATTGTGGGACTGTGCAGTTATTAACAGGGCTGATTGCTGAAAGGGCAGGTCAATAAGTCACTCTCAGAACTTAATTGCTTGATAATGTGGCCCACTTGCCTACAGTAGTCTGGGCATACCATTACCATCGCCCAAAAGTGGCTTATTAGTAACGTCTGTCAGAAATTCAAGCCTTCCACAATTACACACCTATTTTCAATGTAAATNCCCAAAAGTGGCTTATTAGTAACGTCTGTCAGAAATTCAAGCCTTCCACAATTACACACCTATTTTCAATGTAAATAACTGTAATACTGAATTAAATGGGTTTACTAGTCTATGAGACGTCTCCTATCATAGACCTCGTAGCTGAGGAACTCAAGTACAACTACTGCGCTCTCAAATTATATCACCATAACACACACTCATTCCCTTTTGTGCACATATATTATTTATTTTGTATGATAGTGATTCGCTGGGATAAGCCATGTTCTCAAGCTTACTCAGCAGTTCCACTCTGTAACGAGTTCACCAAACAATTCACATCCCAAATATGGGCCAAGTCCCATCTCGCAACCACTCTGGAATAGACATCATGTTTATACATCTAACTGTTACTTTGTTGAGCAGCAAGTATTCACCAACATATTGTTTAGCACTGTCTTAATAGAAGAAAGTGTACCATACACACCTAGCAACAGTGGCAATAGGCATTATAACTGCATACATATAAAAACTTCCCTCTGAATACATAAACAGAACAGTATCTTGGCCAGCACCACATGCCTAGCCTACATAAGATATTGCAACACACAGTAAGACTGCTATCAACTGTCCTTTACAGAAAACCAAATGGCATATAAAAGACTACATCAAAACCTAGCAAAAATTTCTACCACCCCATATAGGGATTAACCCTGGATGGACACTCTAAGGAGGGTTAAATTAATAACTTGCAAAACCATGTTTAAAATTACTTATTTTCGAGGTAAATACATTGTATTTAATACTATATAAATTATGTGTTAATTTTCTCACCTTGTCAATTAAATCTTCAGCTGTTTCCAAGGAGCAAAATATAAGATTAATCGAGTCCTCACGTTTTAAAATGACATCTTCCACAAATCTGTAAAACTGTATGCACAGATAATTAGAAAGTAGACTATGGATAATAATGAAGAGTGCAAAAGGGAGTATGGTNATCTGTAAAACTGTATGCACAGATAATTAGAAAGTAGACTATGGATAATAATGAAGAGTGCAAAAGGGAGTATGGTAGAGGGAGGGTGGGAGAAAAAATGACAAAAAGGAGAGGGAGGAGGGAGCAAATAGGAAAAAGAGGGGTAACCATATTAGGGAAGGAGAGATAGAGCACTTGAGAAGGGGAGGGGAAGAGAGGGAGAAGAAGGGAGAGAAAGAGGAAGGGAGAGATNATCTGTAAAACTGTATGCACAGATAATTAGAAAGTAGACTATGGATAATAATGAAGAGTGCAAAAGGGAGTATGGAAAAGGGAGGGTGGGAGAAAAAATGACAAAAAGGAGAGGGAGGAGGGAGCAAATAGGAAAAAGAGGGGTAACCATATTAGGGAAGGAGAGATAGAGCACTTGAAAAGGGGAGGGGAAGAGAGGGAGAAGAAGGGAGAGAAAGAGGAAGGGAGAGATAAGATTGACAGGGGAAAGAAAACAAGAAGTAAAAGAGAGTGATGGGAAGAGTTGGGGAGAATGGAAGAGGATAGAGGGAAGGGCACAAGAGAGGAATGATAAGAAAGAAAAAGGAAGCAAAGGAGTAAGAATTGGAGAGGCAAGATGGTTGAAGAGTAGGAGATTGAGAGAAATGAGAGAGAATAGGGGAAAGGAAGTAAACAAACTGGAAAGTGAAGGGAAAAAGAGAGGATAGGGTGGAGGGCAGAGGAATGAAGGTAGGANGGAAAGGAAGTAAACAAACTGGAAAGTGAAGGGAAAAAGAGAGGATAGGGTGGAGGGCAGAGGAATGAAGGTAGGAGATAGAAAAGAAGGGCGAGAAGGAGGAAGTGAAAGAGATAGGGAGAGGAATATAGACATATAGTGTGTTCTGTTACATAACTTAGCCAATTCTGGGAAAGGAAAAATTACACATTCCATGCGTATAAGAAACTGCCATTTTAACATTTTATTTTTTTTGTCACACTAATAGCTTGCACTATATATTAAAATAAATAATTTGGTAATAAATGAAGGTTGCACACTATTGCATGTCCACACATGCTGAAAGTAGTAGTGGTGCACACACACGATCAAAACTAAATCAAGCAGTTCTGGTTTACTCAATCAGTAACATGTATCTGGTCACAGGTTACAAATCAAAAGAATTACCAGTACAGGTGGAACTCAGTGGCGGATCTAGAGACCCGTTTAGGAGGGGGCTACTTCAGGGGTGGGCCGGGCATTGAGTGCTTCGATCAAACCATGTGCTCACGTGTAAGCATTATGTTTTAATGCTACATATACATATCAATACATAGTAGATAGTTTATCTAAATTCTTTTTAATTAATGTGTTAATCTTGCGCTGTTAACAATGCAGTTATATTACAAGAATAATATTTTATCCAGTGTAATATAAAGCTTTAAGGGAGGGGCTCAAGCCCCGTTAGCTCCCCCCTTGGATCCGCTACTGGTGGAACTTACACATTAAATAATAATATTTCTTGGCAATATGCTAATGCAATGGATAACAAAAAACGAATTAATACAAACAGATGTTTAAATATTACCTGTAGTTTTGTTTTCATGAACAGCAGAAAATATACATACATAGATACATAAAAAGGTTGAATCACCGTTGAATTGTGATATTCCTGTTGGCTGATGGAGTAACTGCGGGTTGTGATGCTGAAGTTGTGAAGTCGTCTGCTCAGCAGTCCAGAAAACTGCTTATCTGTGCAGGGGAAACTTGATATTATTACTGTACCTATCATTCTCAAAACAATTTGGCCACTGCTAATTACAATTTACAGCTGTGAAAAATAACAGTTACAGACGAAAAGCTATGATGTTAATTTTCTATTGTTTTTCTGTAAAGTAAACTTACATCCCTCATCCAAGTCATACTGAAGAAGCTAACAAGTAAGTGGTACCATTGGGAGAACTACCGGTGTCTTCCAATTGACTGCACTCGCACCGCACACTCAGTGCACCCCAAAAACTGGAAAAGTGTAACTATCACACAACAGCCTGAAGAAAGTACTTGTTTATCGGCTATATTTTAATTCAAACTGCAGTACTGACTCTGGAGATAGTGCAGCATAAATTGTACTCTGTGAGCACTTTTTCAGTGCAATTTGCAAACTGGAACGTGGAAAACGACTGCACTCAGTGCAAGTGCATACAAACAGGAACACGTGGCACTTGGCCAGAGCACACCGAGTGCAGTCCAGTGCAGTAATTTGGAATTTGACATATGAAATGAAGAGTGGTTGATGAAATAACGCTTTCCAAAAGCAATAGCCTTTTGTCGGTTCTGAGGTCCATGATGGCATAGTGATCAGACCACTTGCTTCCCACCATGGTGAACCAGGTTTGATTCCTAGTGGCGTCAAACCTAGTACTCCCATTTCTCCCACAACTGCATTCCATCACTGCCCCATCTCCACCTCTTGCTTCACTTCCACCATCAAATTAACACTCAGATTCCCTCCCTTCTCCATTTCATCTGCATGCTCCATGTTGAGGTAGATGCCAGCATTGTAGATCACTATATAACAGATTGAGCCAAGGAGAAATCCTATTTAAGGTGCATATATATAAGCACACATATAGACATGTGTGTACACACTCACATCAACTGCAGTAAGCTGGTAAGACCTTTTACATGATGCTATATGACATGCCACCACTTAAGCAGCTGATATAGCATATATTATATACATACATTTATATATTAATGTGCGACATATTCTAAAAATGTACATCCAGTTAGGTCCACTGTAGTGTTTTATTTTTTCCTTTATTGGGTGTGTCACACATCTTGCTTACTATGTAGTTAAAAGAACAAATATTAGATGCATTACTTGATCATATTTTAAATGTTGAAGCATTCATAAAAGACAGCAGTTATATGCAAAGTTGTAATGGCTCACATCTGTTATAAAAGTAATTATTTGAATATACAGCTAATAGCAGTTTAGGATGCAGAAAATGTAAACCACTTACTGTTTAAAAAAATAAAGAATTTTTAAGTGTTGAATCATGACAGGTTTAAATAAAGAGAGATGGACACGTAACAGTAATGACAAACTATGGTTAATTCATGGCTAATAGACAATTTTTCTTTTATGATTTTTAATTATCATCTTCTGCCAGCTCTATTTTGATAATGAATACCAGACATCATACATCATAACAATACACAATGTAGTATTAATAAAATCACAATGCTGCACAAGAACACTTGTGTGTTTCTTAAAGTACTATTTGGTTTCTATACGAGTCATTTAGACTTTTCTAGAGTGAAAATTTCATTATTGTACACTGATGTGCAAATATTAAGGATGAAGTGGGGAAATTAATATAACAGCACAGAAAACAGGCAGAACTGACCAAAAGACCAATCACGAGACCGCCTATGGCCCAGTATGGTAGTGCATGCATGTATATGGAGCTTGGTGCATTGTAGGTGTGCACAAAGGATATAAAGCACGAGTGTGGCGTAAGCTCAGCATAAGAGTGGAAGATATTGTCTAGTGCACAATGGGTTGAACAATGAGGAGTTGCTGTCTAGCATCTGATATGGCCAGAAGACAATTCCCCAGACAATATCTGGGCGACTTTGCAGTTTGAATACTTGGGAGGTTGGAAGAAGGTTTAAGTGTGCCTTGTGTGGCAAAGGAGTTCTGCAATCACACATATCACGTCATGACCTTGGATGACATTTCAAATGACAGCGACAGTTGTATGAAGGTTTAGTACGAGGGTAATCCCAAAAACAAGGTCTCCTATTTTTTTTATAAATAATGTTTATCGTCTAAATTATTTACATCACTATAAAGGTTGAACATAGGTCTCCTATTTTTTCATACTCGTACAAAGAACAGTTTGTGCGGCTATTGGCCACATTGTTGTGATGTGTGCTTCCCGCCCTCTCAAATAAGCATGCGCGCGCCTCGCTGGGATGCTCAGTCATGGCTTGGCGGCCGTTGAGAATGGAGTTACCGTTGGACGTTACCGCCAAGTGCAAAGTTCGTGCAGTTATTAGGTTTTTGAACACAAAAGGCGTTGAACCAATTGAAATTCATCGCCAATTGAAGGAGGTGTATGGCGAGTCGTGCATGGATGTCAAAAACGTTCGCAAGTGGTGTAGAGAGTTTACAGCCGGTCGTACTGAAATTCACGACGAACAAAGGAGCGGGAGACCGTCAATTTCCGACGAGACAGTTGCGATGGTTGAGAAAACCATGCGTGAAGATCGGCGGATCACTCTGTATGATCTTTCCATTTTGGTTCCTGCGGTTTCCCAAAGCACCATTCACAGGATTTTAACGGAAAAGTTGCAATATCGGAAGGTGTGCGCAAGATGGGTACCACGAATGCTGACGGAAGACCACATGCAGCAACGTGTTGATTCTTCCCGCAAATTTCTTTGCCGCTATGCAGACAAAAAAGACAACTTTTTACGGGTGACAAAACCTGGGCGTTCCACTTTACACCTGAGACCAAGCTGCGAAAATTCAAACAAACACTGTCTGCCGGTAAAGTCATGACAACTGTGTTTTGGGATCGAAAGGGGATATTGTTGGTCGGCTTTATGCCTCCTGGAACCACAATAAACGCTGACGGGTACTGTGAAAAACTGAGAAAACTTAAGATGGGCAATTCAGAACCGGAGAAGAGGAATGTTGAGCAAGGGTGTGAACATTCACCATGACAATGCTCGCCCACACGTCGCTCTCCTGCAAGAGTTTCAATGGAACATCATCACCCACCCACCCTATAGTCCGGACTTGGCACCCAGTGACTACCACCTGTTCCCTAAGTTGAAAGAACATTTGGATGGAAGGCGATTCAGCTCTGACGATGAGGTGAAAAATGAGGTTCAACGCTTCCTTAACAACATGGCGGCGAGCTGGTATGACATGGGCATACAAAAACTGTCACAGCGTCGACCAAAATGGTGATTATGTAGAAAAATAGATGAATGTTCAACCTTTACAATGATGTAAATATTGTAGACAATAAACGTTTTTCTTATGTATATAAAAAATAGGAGACATGCTGTACAAATCAGCACAATTTTAGTAACTTTTCAATAAACTTGCTTACCAACATATTCATCGCAGACAATGGTCACATGAGATGTCGGCAGCCAGGTGAAAATATCCAGTAATGCAGAGAACATATTCTCATCCAGATGTTCAGTTGTGCCTGCTGTGTCAGGTAGCAAGCGACCAGATGCTGAAAGCATAACCATGGAACTGAAAACTCCTCAGTATGATTAAACAATTACTTACAAGCTTTTGGTATGAGTGTTTGAAAGAAAAAATAGAGAATATGATTCCAAATCAAGGTATTTGGTCTCAAATCTAAAATCACCACTTTCAGCATAGCTAGTTATACTTGTCTAGCTGCATCCAGCCTTTGTCACTTCCCCCGTGGACTGCTGATATCTGGCAATGGTCGACGATCAGGGCGGCAATGCAATGGCCACCCTACTTCCACTCAGCAAGGTGGATCATGCCGAACTGTTTACTAGGAGACCGCCAATGCACATGAATATCACTCACAGCAGCTGTGAAACAATATCTCAAAATTTTGAGTGCCTTTAGGCATCTCTCTTAAGACATGTTTGCTTCTCTTATAAATTTCATTTTGGTGCTGTCAAAACCAAAATTTCATGCTGCATAAAAGATAGAAAAATGTAATTATAATAATTTTTAGAGATTATATACACATATCAATGCATCTTGGTGAACAAAAAAGTTTGGGTGCCAATTTACTCTTATTCTGGTGCACTTTGCTAATTTTAGAGAGGGGAAATTTATACCCTGCTCACTCCTAGTTGCTATGCCACCAAGTCTCACAGCACCATTATCTGCAGATCTGGCCTCCTTTAGCAAAATGACTTGTGCTCATGATGAGTCCAGAGATATTGAATGTAATATTAAAGTATGGGGATGGGGAGAGAGAGAGAGAGAGAGAGAGAGAGAGAGAGAGAGA
>NQII01010082.1:0-45472 GCA_002778355.1 Clitarchus hookeri
GCTTATTATTTCCATTGCGTAAATCAGATCAGTTCACGTAAAGTGGAAATGAGAGTTACGGCCCAGGCCCCGGAGCACAAATGTAAAAACCACATATTTATACCTTATATTGTACACAAACTCTGATATTAACGAATGTAGTAATAATAATATCGGTGCACTGTTGTCAGTAATTTTGACATTCCTATCCCCAAAGTCAAATAAAAGTACAATTCTCTAACTACCTGTTCTTTTAACTAAGTATTTAACGCGAGAATTATATTTCATGTTTATTTGTGTGTTCGCATGAGTTGCCGTATCAAATATCTTCATTCGTATTTCGTATAACTTATGGCGTCAGATTTATTGCTTAATTTGTGAAATCTCTAGGGAAATGTTTTACGGAACACCTACGGTTGGAAACTGTTACTACTGATATGGAAGCAACTGAAGTGTAAAATATTTGTATTATTTTTAGCCGATAATTTTTTTTCTTAACGCTGACAACGAAAAATCTGTTGTACTTAGTATAATAATTTGCAAAATAAAAAATGATTAAAGAAAAACTCCAGCGTAATTAAATTAATGAGCATTAAGTCAGCATGCAAGTATTCAGTGTTTGGGAACCCACTGCAAATAGAGATTACTTGTTTATCGCCCTTAACTTTGCAGCATATATCTCTAACTTTAACGTTTATATTCTACGACAAAGCGGTTATATTCAAATTCGTTATTATCGTTACCAAATTGTATCTTGTAGTTTACACGACCAACCTCGCATTAAGATCGGTACTGACAGACTTTTGAGTGTGTGTGTGTGTGTTGGGGGAGTGGGGAAGTGAGAATCACTAGTTATCATTTCAAAGCAGCACACGTAAAATCGCTGCACCAGTAAGTACGTCATTTACATCTTATATCACGCCCAAGTTTCCCCGCACCACTGAAAATGGTCCCTTTTTCTGCACAAAGCATGCCGCAAATTATGAATGACGTCGATTCCAAACTGTTCATTTCTGTTAATATTAAGCCAATAACTTTCGAAATGAGTACATTACATAGAAGAACACAATGGTGGGGTTGAAAAATGTTCGGGTATTATTTATAATAATGAAAAAAGTGTATTTTTGTATAACGAAACCACTTCTAGTACATTTTTACTACAGTGAAGCAAGTATCATCAAAACTGCTTAATATAACGAGCGATTACAGCTGATACTGAGTAACGATTTCTTAGTCAACAAAATTTTGGTTTGTATTACAGTTAAATTTTATTTCGCACCGTGCAATGTATTTTATATGCCTGCAACTTTTATCTGGCTATCTCTTCCAATAGTTTTGGAAGAACGTTACTTCTACGAGGACTTTTGATTTGAAGCTTAATATATCGGGAAAATTAACGATGTTTTCGAGAAAATATGTTAACCACTTGCAATGTTATGCAATCACAGCATAGAAATCAAAGCTGAGGAAGTGCCTATTTTAAATAAGGGGGTTTCCTGTGAGAAAATTTTTGATAATAATATAGCACTTACATTGAAGAGCCAAAAAAACTGGTACAACTGCCTAATATCGTGTAGGGGCCCCCGAGCACGCTGAAGTGCCGAAAGACGACGTGGCATGGACTCGACTAATGTCTGAAGGTATGCAGGAGGCAATTCACACCATGAATCCTGCAGGGCGGTCCACAAATCCAATCTGCGCCCATTTTAGAAAGGGTTGCACGTCTGTCACGTTTAATGATTCTCGTCAGTCGTCGTTTGTCCCGTTCTTTCACGATCTTTTTCCGGCCGCAGCGATGTCGAAGATGTGATGTTTTACCGGATTCCCGATATTCACGGTACACTCGTGAAATGGTCGTACGCGAACATCCAAATGTTATCGCTACCTCGGAGATGCTATGTCCCATCTCTCGTGCGCCGACTATAACACCACGTTCAAACTCACTTAAATCTTGATAACCTGCCATTGTAGCAGCAGTAACCGATCTAGCTGCCGACCGCATCGCGTTACTCTTATTGGTTCCATACCTCTGTTATTTGCATACGCACGCCTATACCAGGTTTTTTTTTGGCTCTTCAGTGTAGTTTTAGCTTAGTATTTTTTGGAAATTGAAACATGTAATGTATTTGGTATAACTATATGAGCATTCAGCAGGTTACATAAATATGTGCAGGTAGTAGATATAAAATATGAACAACCATACGAAAACGAGCTGCCCTTTATACTTGCAGTACAGTCACTCCACCAAATAGAGAAGTCTGGCAGCCAGTGACTGTGAAGGCCGGGGGTAAAACCTATGTCTGTTAGCAGCAGTCGTGCGTTTTGTACGTTAACATTCTACTAGCAGTTAAACGCCAGTGTTTCCAACCTCATAGACTTCCAAATATGCATTACAGTTAGTACACACATCACTGGAGCCTCAGTGACGAAAAAAGCTAACCTTAACCGTGTTGCTTTAAGCAATGTTTCAACTCTCATGACACCCTACACACATTCGAAACATTACAAAACAGATGAAATTCAAAGTCAGTTTATATAGATGTAAGAGTGTCGAAAAGGAAGTGTACCGAAAGCATAAGAAATCGTTTTGCTAGATAACCTTTGAGCTCCACTTCCAATTCTAGGATCCCGTATCAACGAAAGAATCCGACTGTAATTACAGTCCACAAACATTTATGACATAGTGGCTACTTTAAAACCACTAGTGAGACCAAGAGATGGCAGTGACGTCGAAGCACACACCAGTAGCATATTAGGCTTGATTCAAGTTCGAATCAAGCGTGTCATTACATTGCTGTACAAGCCTTCCGGCGTGAATCAAGCTAACTTGTCTCCACGCGTCAAGATTGTAGCAAGTTTGGTTAGTAAAACTTACTGCAAGTTTACCTTTGCACGCTGCAAGCTTAATTCAAGCTTTATTCGGGCTTGCTATCATCATTAAGTTTACGCCAGTCATTAAAATGTGACTTGAATCAACCTTGAATCACACATGATGTAACAAACTTGCTTGGCAAGACAAATTCAAGTCAAGTGCAAGCTTGCCACCAGCTTATATGCTATCTGGGCAGAGATTCACACAACATCAGTGAAGACGAGTTATCTGGTGGACTGACGAATCTGCAACATAATGTCATATCACAGGATGTGTTTTCCGAAGAAGGCAAGTAGAAGTCTGACTGCCTCCTTCCTATTATCAGTCATGGCAAGGGCTTTGTGTTGGTGTGGGGAGTGATACCTTTACATGGACTAGGGCAGCATGTAGTCCTGAACAGGGAGGTCACCTCACACCAATGTCTCAGTATTCTGGGCTATAGTCACCATCCTATGGCCCTGAATGTGTTTCCTAAAGAATTGTATGTGTTCCAAGATGGCTATTCCTGCATTTGCATGGCTCGATGTTTTTAAGTATTCCGGAGGCAAATAGTGCTAGGTTTCAGTCTCTAATCAAACTTTCTCTACTAGAGATGAAACTACAATTATTACATGTTCTTTGAACGTAGTTTATGACCTGTATTTGGCAATTTCACGTCAGAAAAAACTGTAATTCGGGCCAAGGATAGGTCAGCACCGTGGCAATAAGGATTCTGTGACGTGACACAGGTAATCATATTACATTACGCAATGTTAGTTGAGAGTGTGTAAATAATAAAGCTAACTCATTCGTTAATTTTGGGGGAAAAAAGTATCGACGTTTAGATTTTTGTAACCTGGATCTCTTCAAGACAAACCAAACTCACTAATGGAATGCCTGGACACGATAATGACTCCAACTTTTCTGCACAGATGACGTGTGAATTAATATTCAATTTTGAGATTTGTTATTGTTTACAGAAACTTTAGGACTAAAGACGGTAACTTACATCGTGGTGGCAAATAATAATGAAAAATTCCGATGTTGTTTATAATGAACGAAAAATTAAACAAAGTAAACAACCAAGGGCCAGAAATTCCTCAGAATAAAGTGGAACTGGGGAACGGTCAAATAAATATGGAAATATATCGACAGGATATTTTCTGCCTAACAAATATTTATAAGGATAAAGGAGAACGCATGTATTAAGATTTGCAGCCTAAAACTTTTATGGAAATAAAGATGTCACACATTCAGTAAGTAAAAACCGTTTATGGCAAGCTTGTCGTCAAATAATGACCAAGAATTAGTAACCACAATAATGATATGTATATAATATATATATATATTATACACACACTCATGGTTATTCAGCTAAGATGTTCACCCCAAATATCTTCCGAACCGCTGAAGGTATTGAAATTTTGATTTCGAATTCCTAAATGTCACAACGGGGCTCATAAGACACCATCTATGTCTGTTCCAAGATGTTATGAGATAAAAATATCAACTTATGTTCATAAATGGGAATGTACCCAGTTCTCCCAATAGCATAACATGTTATTATGCGGTGAGTTCAGCGACGTTATTATTTTGAAAATCCGACGAGCACTTTTTAAGATATATACGGGGAGTTTTCATAGGTAGATGCATTTCACTGTATCTGTGGTGAGGTAGGTTGCGTCATACACTAGGATCTGTCCGGCGGGAGTTCCTACTAGTACCTCGCTGCACACATTGAGCGGAAAAAAACGAAGGCATACTCCATAAATTGCAAAATTCGATATACTGCAAGGTTTCGACGCTTTTGTTGCGGTGGTGTGGACTATAAAATGGACACAATTGTTTGGTGAATTATTTGTAATCAAACAATGCACATCAAATTAAAGACACGTTTTATTTGTCTGTAACATAAAAAAAAAAAACAACCTTTCGCATGCGCAGTAGGGGGGGTAATTTTTTCTTATTTCTTGATATTGTAAAGGGCACAGCGATTGAAAGGTGCTAAATGGTATTGGTAATCCATACGTAAAATTTTATTACGTTCTATTGAGTTTTATTGCCTCCGGATTGTGATTAAAGATTTTAAAAAAACTGTTTTTCGAGGTTTTGTTCTCAATAAAATAATAATATATAAATACTTTATACAAGTGATTAACATCGAAGTGAATGAAAAATATACTTTGTTCTACTAATACTAAGCAGGAATATGGGAAGAGGAGTGGGAGGGGGGCATTAGACGCTACAAATTACACGCAATTTGAGACAATAACAACCAGTGTCGCCCGTCGCTAACTAGAGTGTGGTTGTTTGTTTTGTGTTTTCTCGTGCATTTTAACCATGAATCGTACTCGTATCAATTGGAAATGTGCGTTGTTTGGTGATATATGTGATTTAAAAGACAATGTGTTACCAACGTATGAAGAAATCATGAAGTGTTATGAGTGGACCCGACACAAGATAAAACATGAGAGGGAATCTAAAAAAGAACCCACTTATAAAGAAATAGAGACTATTGTACTTGCAAAACTTATAGAAATATGGACTAAAGCTTCTATTCCTACAGTAGAACAAAAACGAGTGAAAGCAATGTTAAAGGCATATCATTTAAAGTGCAAAAACCTTCTCAAGTCTCACCCAAAAATACCGCAAAACAAGTTGGAAGAGTTTCGTCTTGGAAGTAAAACTTTGTTTGATATTTCGGCTTGCAAGTGTCGGGATATTTCTAAATGTACCTGCCCTAAGCAGAAAAAAATACCTGTAAGAGAACAAAGCTTCATAGTTGACCAACGAACGACTAGAAAAATGTTGATAGGGGGCATAGATGTTGTCACAACAAGCCTAATTACAAAAGCACTGAAAAGAAAGCTATTGCGACAAAAATCTCTGAGTAAACGTCAAAAAGTAGCCGAAAAATGTACGGAGGAGCTCAGCAGCACATCAGAATGTAGCCAGTCTGATTGTAAAGACCAAACCCAACTTCAGTTGCGACCTTCAAGTGCTAAACCGGATAGTAATTCCAATTTGCCAGTTGATTATGGTTTACTGTCAAAAACATGCGATAGATATGGAGTGTCGGATAGGGCAGGGGCAGCCATCGCATCGGCAGTTCTTCAAGCGTCTAATTCTCAAGTTATAGACAAAAGTAAGCTGCGTCGAGAACGGAAAAAAAATAGAAAAGGTATAGTTGCACAACAAAGAGTTTTACAAATACCTGCATTGTACTTCGACGGACGAAAGGACAAAACTTTGATTATATCTGGAAAAAGCGGGAGAAAATACAGGCAAAGCATAATTGAAGAGCATATATCTTTGATTAAGGAACCTGAATCGAAGTTCTTGGGTTACATCGCACCTACTTCTGGCAGTGCGAAAAACATAGAACAAGCAATTGCCGACTTTTTCTTGAAAGCAGATATATCTATAGGATCTTTGATGGCAATTGGGTGTGATGGAACCAATGTGAATGTAGGCAAATACGGCGGTATTTTAAGGTTACTTGAAAAAAGATTGGGTAAACCTTTGCAGTGGATTATATGCTTATTACATATGAATGAACTACCATTCAGACATCTATTTCAACACATTGATGGTAGTACATCCGGACCGCAGACATTTTCAGGGACTATTGGGAAAGAACTCGAAAACTGAGAAAAAAAAGACCAGTAATTCAGTTTCAACCTATTCCCACGGACTTACCAGAGCTTTCTGCTAAAGATATTAGTACCGACCAGAAATATTTGTACAGAATAGTCGAAGCGGTTTCAACAGGTATATTTCCTAATGATTTAGGGAACAAATCACCAGGCAAAATGTCCCATGCCCGATGGCTAACGCGTGCCAACAGAATTCTCCGTCTGTATGTTTCGGTGGACGCTCCCTCTGAAAACCTAACTACCCTTGCAACCTATATTGTCAAGGCTTACGCTCCGGTATGGTTTTCTGTCAAATCCCACCCCAGCTGTAAAGATGGAGCACGAAACTTATTCAAACTCATCGAGCAAACCCGATATTTATCAACAACTTTGAAAGCAGTTGTCGACCCAGTCATTCAAAGAAATAGCTATTTCGCACACCCGGAAAATTTATTGCTTGCAATGCTGACCGACCCCCAACCGCACATTCGTGAATTAGCAGCCCGTCGACTTCTGAAAGCCAGAAGGACCACATCAAATAGCTTGCGACTGTTTCAGCTACCGAAATTGAACTTTGATGCATCATCATATTAGGATCTTTTGGATTGGCAGGAAAATATTACTGAACCGCCAATATTAAAACATGTGAGCGAAGAAGAACTCCTGTTGTTTATCGAACAAAAAGGAGAAGGAGAACTGTCTTTATTGCGTCTACCTTGTCATACGCAAGCAGTCGAAAGAGTAGTCAAAGCTGTCACTGAGGCTTCAATCACTTTATGTGGTAAAAGTGAGAGAGAAGGCTTCATAAAAGCCCAATTAGAGTCACGAAAAGCAATGCCGAAGTTCGATAGCAAGAAAGATTTTGCTGTTATTTATGTAACCTTTTATTGTAATAATTATTTGTGTAAAAATGTAAAATATATGTTTTCTCTTTATCTCTTTAGTAAACATTTACTAAACTAACGATCTCAGTATTTTCATTTTTTACATATCGTTGCTTGGAGTGATTTCCTATACCATACTGTGAGACCTTTCTTGAAGACTTTTTTTTACTGTTTTGAGATGGATCCGGAGGCAGAAGATGAATTCCGATTGCAATCGAACTTTATATGCTATTTGAAGACACTCTTTGGCATAATTTTCTAACTGTGCCCGATGAAAAAGCGTTTTTTTTTCGTACATAAGTGACCCCCCACCCTCCCTTCCCCAATACATATACTTGATAAAGCGATAAAACTCTGGATAATTAATACATGTGTAAAAATATTTGCTTCGTTCATTAGAGCGATGTGACAATTAAATATTATTTCAATATCTCAGTAACACATTCTGATCACTTGCTTAATATAGAAAACGAAACATGCGAAAGCGCAGTTATAGTAACATCATCACTCCACTCCATACCTTCCTCATAGTATTAGTAAAACAAAGTATATTTTTCATTCAATTCGATGTTTATCACTTGTATAAAGTATTTCTATATTATTATTTTTTTATTGAGATAAAACCTCGAAAAATAATTTTTTTTTTTATCTTTAATCACAATCCGGAGGCAATAAAACTCAATAGAACGTAATAAAATTTTACGTATGGATTACCAATACCATTTAGCACCTTTCAATGACTGTGCCCTTTACAATATCGAGAAATAAGAAAAAATGACCCACCCTAATGCGCAGTGTGTAGTACTACTACTGCATGGGACTTGGAAAATACATGTGTGCCATTAACGTATTTCTTATCCTGTACAGCAGTGACTAGAAGCAGTTGTCAAGGAGCAATATTCCTATTAACTGCAATAATCACAACTAATGAATGTTCCAGAATAGTTGTAATCAGTTGCTCCCGGAGAAGTAACTGGTTATCTCGCCTTGCATGTCCGCGTTTAATTACTAGAACGTCCATGTTGTGCCTACTTCATCATGTGTTCGAAAAGACCACCATAAAGCGCAATGCACATGTCCAGTCGTTTGGCGAGGGACGACAACTCTGCGGTAAGTGTTACCCTCAAAGTCGTAGTAAATGTTTCAACGATGCGGTGCTTTAGGTCATCTGTAGTCGTTGGGACTTACTGGTAAACTTTCTCCTTTATTTTACCCCAAAGATAAAATTCTGAAAGAGTCAAGTCAGGTGAACTTGCTGGCCATGGGATGATACCTCCAAGCCCAATCAGCCGGTCGGGAAAAGGTTGTTGAGTGCGTTTCTAGCAATACAAGTGAGTTGTGTGCAGGATACCCTTCGTGCTTGTACCACATACACTAACGGATTTCCAGAGGAATTTATTCAAGAATATCAGGTAGCACTTCCGAAATAAATACTGCGTATTTGTTTCCATTAAATGTTTCATCAATGAAGTAGGGACCGATCACAAACTCAGCGATCAACCCACACAACACATTCACAATACACTGTCTCTTGTGTCCCACCTCCCTCGGCCAGCACGGGTCCACAGTTGATTAGTAATACATTCCTCAAGTTCGCTTCATGGTTGCTAAACGTGGCTTTGTCGGTGAAAAAAAACTTGCTGAAGAAATTGTCTATTGTCCCGCGCATTTTCAAGCGAATAACACGACAAAATATTACCCTCCTCGCATAATCGCGCTCGTCGAATTGCTGATGTAGTTTTATGTGGTATAGATTAAATCTGTACCATTGTAGAATGCAAAGAACACTTGCCTGTCTTATTACCGAGTCACTCGCAAGTTCCGTTGTGCTCAAATTTGGATTGCTGGCAACTGCCACCAGAATGTCAGATGCCTGCATTTCCCCTGTTGCTGGTCTATAGCTACTCCTTGCCACAGTATTCCAGTTCCCGCCTACCAATAGTTTCCTGCAATGTCTCAACAGTTTATTTCGTGATGGACACTGTCGTAACGGATACCTCTCTGCGTACAACGCTACCGCTACTGTCGCATTTCGTTTACATTCACTGTGAATCTGAAGAATATAAGACATGTTTCCTCGTTGGTGTACTACATTTCCATTAGCTTCACCAGAACTCACAAATACGGTGCAGTGGTCGCATGCATTCAATACCTGTGCTACTGTATCACTATCACGTTCGTCACCTGTGTAGGAGCACTTCGTTAGACATCTCAGTGGATGATGCTACCTACCCCGCCACACCTACAGCCAATGCTTACACCTAAGAACACTCCTTATATCTCAAAAAGTACTCGTCGGATTTCCAAATTATCACGTCACTGAACTCGCTCTTTATGACGTGTTATGCTATTGGAAACATTGAGAATATTCGCACTTAAAAAACCAATTTCGATACCGATATCTCAGTACCAAATTACATATAGTAACAGATATAGATGGTGTCTTATGAGTCCCGTAGTGCTACTTATGAGTTCTAAATTAAAATTTCGATTTCTTAAGAGGTTCAGAAGTTGTTGGGGTGAACATCGTACCTGAATATTCCTATAATACAGGATACGTCAGGGCGTGTGTTATTTTCGGGAGATGATTCCTTACGAAAAATAAAGCTGAAAAGTATGTGGACATTTTTCGATGAAGTGAAAATTGTGGCATCTACGCGCCACTGAAAATCGAATTTGAAATTTACTTTTGGGAAATATTTCCAAAAAACATTTTAGATTAAGCAACCTAATTTATAATAGTGTTACAGGAAAGGGAGATCGTGAACCTGTTATTAGTGTGGTGGTAAATTCATCCTCCTTTCGGTACGCACTTGAGGTTCATTACCCTTTTTTGGGTATTATTTTCGAAACACAGAGATGTAATGCACGTTTACGTACGGTAATGTTAATAAGACTGTGGAAAGAAACAAAAAGGTCGCCTTGTTGGCGCTCGCTAAAGCTAACCGTTTTCGCGATAACAGCATTTGTGTTAAAAGTGTGCGTAAGAATGCCTGAGGGATATGCAAACTGAACTACAGTGTACCAAAAGAACTAGGCTTTGTCCAGACAAGCAGGCATGGAACTACTGTTTTGCTCATTTGGAACGTTTGTCGACAAGTTACCACAAAAGCATAGAGTTTTGTTAAAGAATGAGGACAGGGTCGGGGATTATGTGGATTGCAATCGTTGCATCATCACATTACGAATTGCTACTGACAAAACGTCTATGTAATTATGTTTGATTTAAGCACGCATCCATAACTTAATGATTGGTGTCTAGTTGCGATCGCTGATGTTATGTTATCGACAGAGATAATATTTAAGTGTAAAATACTGTTAAAATTAGGTATCAAAACACTCTACCCACTGTCTTATTACATCAAGTGTTACACAGTACTCATGATGGAGAGGAGTAATGCGAAGCTCAGTGACATTGTTTTAACGTAAGGCGAAATGTTGTGTAATGAAGTGGCAGCACGTTGGAGATATACAGAAAAGTTCCCACCGCGACGGTAACAAAATCCACAAACATGAATTGCAATGACCCTTGGCTTGCGTGAAACAGGAAGAGTGCGCGGAAGAACAGTCGCCGCCGGCGGACGCATGCGTGATGTTGAGGACACGGTTCTCGCTTGCATAGCTGACAATCCCCGCATCAGCACGCGACGTATTGCTGCTATACTAAACACATCGCAATCTACAGCAAATCGCGTACTACGTCGGGAGGAACTACACGCATTTCGCATCCAGCCAGTAAAGTCACTTCGTCCACCAGATCGCCCGGCTCGGTTGTACTACTGTCAGTGAGTTCTACATAAGGAAGTAAGTACCAACGTCAGTTCTCACTGAGTGTTTGGGCGGGCATTGCAGGTGACATGTTAATTGGCCCACACATTCTTCCTGGGCGTCTCAATGGAGCCTCATACCAAGCCTTCTTGGGGAATGGACGACTAGTGTTACCGGAACATGTACCATTGCTCCTACGTCGTAAAATGTGGTACATGCACGACGGTGCACCAGCGCACTTCTGTCCTACTGCCAGAAGTATATGAACACAACATATCCTATGCGCTGAATTTGAAAAGGAGGCCCAAAGATATGGCCACTTAGTTGATAACCTGAGCTGAACCCGATAGGACCACTTTTTTGTGGTAATTTTGCATATTCTCATTAACCTTCATTGCATATGAATACAGGCTAGTTGTTAAGTATGTCAGATATTAAAAAAATTAATAATTCTATATTTGTACCAAACATTATCTAACTTGTACATATTGTATGTGATGCCATTTTTCTAGAATGAAATTGTTTTACACTTTACATATTTTTTTAATAATGTTAATGTCAAATAAAAGATTTGTCTGTTTTGTTGCAGCCTAAATAACTAACACTAACTAAGTTGTTCAGACAAAAAAATTTACAAGGTAAACTAATGACATGGGATACTACGCGACACATATGTAATAACCAAATAACACATCATATATGCGAAAAAAAATCAAATATAAATATGTTTACATATTTAAAATTTTTTTTTTTGTGTTTGGACTGTTATATGGTGATTACATATATGTCTAGCAGTAACCCCTGACATTAGTTTAGGTTTTAAATATTTTAATTTGTACAACCTAGTTTATATTTATTATTATGACTGTAACTAAACCGAAAAAAATATTTACTTTTACATAAAATTATTTTTTAAATATTAAGTATGCAATTTTTTTATGCGAGGAAAATGCTATTACATACAATAGGTACAAGCTGAACAATGTTTGGCACAATTATAAAATAATTAATTTTTTGGTATAAAATGCCTTTAATTACACAGAGCACGATAAAAAACTTATTTAATGATTTTGCCGGATTCTTATGTTTTTTGTTGTGCTGAGTCCGAAAATAATAATAAAAAGTCATAACGCCCATTGTTTTTTCCCATTTGAATATAATAAATGTAAGAAATTCATGTTTTATCTAATATCTGTGCATTTTTATATACTTTATTTAAAAATTTTATATACATTTATATACATTTTTATAAACTTTATATACATTATTAATATACTAAAACCTACAGTAAATCTAAACGAAATTAGGTTGGCAGTGGTGGTACGACTGTTTGTTTTCTTTCAGTCAACATAACCTCACTTTTCAGCAGCCCATGTGCTCTAAGTATGGCTAACCATGGTTGTAAAAATTTTCCTAACAGTTTTTGTTATATATGTGGTGTGTTTGTAATTAAAAAACATCAAAGAAACATTACAGAGTTTGTTAAAAAAAAGTGTACTTTGTATATTTTGGAATAAAACTCGGTGATCAAGAAAAACCTTGGGCTCCACACAAGGTATGCTATGTTTGTGTTGAAGACCTTAGAAAATACTCAAAAAAATAAAAGCTACTTTTAGATTTGCAGTACCCTTGATTTATAGAGAACCAAAACATCATTCAGACGATTGTTATTTTTGTATCATTGATGTTACTGGATATGACTCCAAAAATAAGAAAATAATTGTCTACCCTAATCTTCCTTCAGCTATTTGGCCAGTCGGTCATGGTCCGGGACTTCCTGTCCCTGATCCACCACAGGCTACTGATGACGTTTTACTTGATCAGTCCGGTGAAACTGAATCTGATGAAGGTAAACCTGATGACGATGAGTTCCAATGTTCTCCAAAAAATTTAGAACCTCAGTTGTTTACACAGGCTGGGTTAAATGATTTGGCAATTGATTTGGTTTGGGCTAAAGAGAAAACTGAATTGCTTGGCTCGAGGCTAAAAGAAAAGCATTTGTTGGCACTTAGAGCATCTATTTATCAATATAGAACAAGAGATCAACATCTCGCTAAGTTTTTTAAGCAATAACAGGATTTGGTGTACTGCCATGATATTTGTGGTCTAATGAATGAATTTTAAATTTAGTACAACAATGAAGAATGGAGGCTTTTTATAGACTCATCAAAAACTAGCTTAAAGGCTGTTCTTTTACACAATGGTAATACTTATGCTCCACTGCCTGTGGCTCATTCAGTCCATATGAAGGAAACTTACGAAAATCTAGACATTATTTTAAAGGAAATTAACTATCATGCCCACAGTTGGATGATGTGTGGAGATTTGAAAGTTGTTTACATGCTCCTAGGCCAACAAAAGGGATTTAATAAATTTTCACGTTTTATTTGTGAGTGGGACAGCAGAGCAAGAGATCGACACTGGTCCACAAAACATTAGCCTGCAAGAAAAACCTTAACACCTGGAAAGAAGAACATTTTGCACAAAACTTTAATAGATCCAAAAACAATTATTCTACCACCTCTTCACATTAAATATAGGTTTAATGAAACAGTTTGCAAAAACCTTGCCTAACGATGGCGAATGTTTTAAGTATTTATGTGAACAGTTTCCTCCTTTATCATGAGCCAAACTGAAAGATGGGGTTTTTGTTGGGCTTGACATTCGTAAAATAATGTTCGATCCCAACTTTGAAAGAAAAATTACTACAAAGGAAAAGGAGGCTTGGATATCATTTAAGCAAGTTGTGACTAAGTTTTTGGGCAATGTTAAAGACCCAAACTATGAGTTTATTGTAACTAATATGATTGACAAGTTAAAAAATCTGGGATGCCTGATGAGCCTTAAAGTCCACTTCTTACACAACCATCGTGACTTTTTCCCTGACAACTTGAGTGATGTGAGTGAAGAGGAAGGGGAGCGGTTTCACCAGGACATCAAAGTGATGGAGAAACGTTACCAGGGACGGTGAAATGTCAGCATGGTGGGTGATTACTGCTAGTCACTTCACCGAGAACAATAAAATGCATCACATCGGAGAAAAAGCTACATAGGAAGCTTCAAAGAGAAGAGAGAAAGGAAATACCAAAAAATAAACACTTAAAATGTATGTAATGAATTTTTTTTAATACAATCGCATACATCGCATTTTTAAATACAAATGCATATTGTGAGAGAACTGTGAGTGATACAAAAAAACTGATGCCAGATTCGGTTTCAGCCCCCAAAATTATATAAGATTCAGTAGCATTTATTAAAAAAGTTTTCACAAAATATTTTTTTGTTGGCCTGTTATTTATTACCATACGTATATTGTGAAGGCATTATGTTTAAAGTGAACCCTGTCCTTAGTATCTAAAGACAGCCAATCACCTATGTGGTAACGTATTGTCATACATTCTAAATCAGTAACAAAGCATGACCATACCTGCTGCTACCTACGTATGGACAACCCCTGGTTGTTATGTTATACTGTTTTTCAGTTTGCATAACCTTCAGGCATTCTTATGCACACCATTAAACATGAAAATGCTGATATCGCGAAGAGGTTAGCTTTAGCGAGTGCTGAAAAGACGATTTTTTTTGTTGATTTTCTTATTCTGATTAACATCCCTTATGTAAACGTGCATTACATATCAGTGTTTCGAAAATAATGGCCAAAGAATGTTATGAAGCCCAAGTATGGGAAGGGGGAATGATATTACCACCGCACTCATAACAGGTCCATAAACTCCCTTTCCTGTAACACTGTTCGAAATTATGTGGCTTATTTTAAAATAGTTTCGGAAATATTTGACGAAAGGTAATTTCAAATCGATTTTCAGTTCAAATATATTTCTGCTCTATTTTTCTTAAGGAATCACCTCCCAAAACTAACACACTCAGTCCTGACTCATCCTTTATGTATATGTATGTATCTATGTATATATACATATGTATCAAAATCTGTATGTATATTTGTTTTGTCACGGTGCGGGCGCCACGCCTAACAAACTCAACTACCTAGAACCCGCATCGGAACCAACGAATAGGGCATAGTTCAGGAAAATAACTAATAAATAAGGGGGCATCAGAAAAACTATATAGTTAAGTCACTCGCTCATCCAAAATATTATTTAACTTAACTAGGTCCAGAATCGTAAACTATTTAGCCTCCACTCCCTATAGATTGGTCAAGTTCTTGCTGTAAATTCAAAAACAGACTAAACCGACTTAATTAATTATTCAAAACCTTAACTTATAATTGGGGGTGTAGAAATCATTAAACAAAGCACTTATTATTATTTACAGTTATAAAATTTATTGTGCAAGGTTTTTAAAACAAATAAACTCAATTTAAATATCATAAATTGATGAAAAGTTATCTTGACAGATCTGAAATTTACTCACTTCGCAAAATTCAGCAATTACTCTGCCCAATCCACAATACTTCAAAGTTACATCTAAGCGTGAGTGTCCTACTCAGTCGGAGAGTCCACTTAAAATTATCTACACATCTTAATCTCTCTAGTCAACTTGCCTATAGATTTATCCATTAGTTTTAAATTTAACAAAATCTGCATTCCGTGATCACGTCCCCCGACGGCTACGTCAGCCCCTCTCCATCCTCGGACGATCCAGAGCTCAGCAGGGTAGAAGGCAACATCGTCACTGGGTGGGATAACACTAAATTACACATCTCACAACTTAACCAGTCGTTTCGGCGAACTCAGATCTTGATAGCACACATCATTGCTTTAGAGTGGTCAATTAAAACCCGGCCTTAGGCGGGCTCTAGTTCCCGCCTAGGCGAAGCACACGCTCTCCGCGTCNCCCAGCAGCTACAACTGCTGCTCCATCAGTCTTCAGTTGTTGAACCTGGTGGTGGCCAGTTCCCCTTGTCCACGCATTTCGCAACAGAGTGGGCCAACTACCGCCTGCGAAAACTGCATATTTATGGAAGTAGAACGCTGAACCAATGGAAGACAGCGGTCTTCTGTAAAATGTCAGCACAGCCCACACGACGACAGCCTCTTGCTGTAAACTTCCCGAGTATTGCAGCCTCCCAGTCGCGAGAAAGAAAAATGTATTAAAAAACAGACTGGTATCAAATCTGGATCTGCAAAATCTATTCTGTAAATTTTTCCCTGGCCAACTGAACTTGTGTACTCAAAGCAACCCTTTAAATATCTTATATTTTCAGGTTTACATTAACAAATGGTGTCAAGTGTTACAAAATTTCTTCAGGGTACCTGCAGGACAGAAGCATCAGTACAAGTAAACATTTAAAAAATCCTAAAACCGACCTCAAACCAGATTCCATGATCTAAGACACTCAAAATTACCCTATCCACTACCAAATTTCAATTACTAACAATTTCAATTAAATGTTTCTGTCATGTTCCTCATCCACTATAAACAGTAAATCAGACAGTTCAAATACAATGAATGTTCAACGAGGTTCTGTGTGACTTCCTGCAGAAGCTGCTCCAGAGACGCGCTGCTTCCTGGGATACCTCTCAAACAATTGCTGACGAGACCAGGTGCTCCACATCTCAGGTAGTTACAAATATCAGTAGTAATGACTCCAGGGCTGCTTACTCCATCTCCAAGCACACTCCTTCTGAAGCCACACAGCCACCATTGCGAACCAGGGCTGCCCACCTAAACAAATCAAAACATCTCTTACAAACTGGTAATTTCAAAGTGGCCCTTACATCAGGTCACACAACAAATCGCCACTTCTGGACGCCATTTCAAAATTGCATAAACTCACGCAGCGAAGAAACAGATTATCCTAAACTGCAGTTTTTCATTAATTGTTTATCAACTATGACATTCCTATCAAAACACAACATTTAATCGCGCCCAAACTAACAAAACTGAAAAAAAAAAACATGTGGAAAACAGTGGGCTCTAACAAATAGAGGGGGGGAGGAGGATATAAAGAAGTCCGACGAACTCCTTGTCGTAACGGCGCCCTTCCACACCTCGTCTGTCCTGAGGCTCCGTCACTCGCCTTGTACCTCGCGATGCGATGCAGCTAGGCCCAGCCTAGCCGAAGGGGTACAACTTTTGTTCGTCCGCACTGCGGAGAAGCAGGGTCCCTCCATGCAGTGAGATCCATCACTCCCACACCATCGTCTTCGTCCAGGACTCATCTCCACTTCTCGCCGCAGCAGCGACCTGGACCACAAGGGGAAGAAGGTTGCTCGTTCCAACAACCACACCCAGCAGCTTCCCTGCCTACTGCCCCCCTTTACATTCAGATTCCATAAAACAGCTTAACTATAATTAAATTCCTTCATGTCACCACAGCCCCTGGAACACAAAAGTTAAAATTTCGAATAAATATTTTTTTGTGACAAAGGGTCAGAAAGAACACACGGGTGTTCACGAGTTTTCGTTGCGCAAACCAGTTCAAAATTACTACCAAATGTCCACCCACTTAAGACGCCTATTTCTTCGCGCATTTCCCAGTACATACGACACTGGATCCCAGTTTTTAGGGGGAGGGGGTTACACTGTATACCAACCCACATAAATTAAAAGCCCCCAACGAAAGAGTAACAAGAAGTTATATATCACGTCATTAAACTTTACGCAAAAACAACTCAGTTTAGCCATAACAAATATTCACAATTAACTACTTGACCATCCAAAATAGTCGTTATCTTGTATACGCCTACTGATTANTTAGCCATAACAAATATTCACAATTAACTACTTGACCATCCAAAATAGTCGTTATCTTGTATACGCCTACTGATTAGCCCTAAAAGACAAAAATGTTCACACAAAATAACAAAGGTTTGAATTCAGGGCTAGATGAGGAACAGTGAATACAGCAATTTNAAAGACAAAAATGTTCACACAAAATAACAAAGGTTTGAATTCAGGGCTAGATGAGGAACAGTGAATACAGCAATTTATTGAACTGGAATAGTTATGTAAATGTTTATTTTGGGATAACGTTAACATAATTTGAGTGAGTTAAGGCATGATCAGAATTTGAGTACAGTGGGAATATGCTAAATTTTGAGCTAATAAATAACGCGCACCCGAAAAATACATACTTAAGTAACTCGCTTATCAAAAACAATATTTAACTTAGCTGGTCCACAATAGTAAAATATTTAGTTTTCGCCCTTTACAAGACAGTCACGTGCCTGCTGTAAATTAAAAAACAGGCCAAAACAACTTAATTTTTTTTTTTTTAATCTAATTGGTGGGGTGTAGAAATCCTTAACTTAAGCAGCAGTTTCTTATTAATATTTACAAGATCTATTGTGTATGGTTTTTCAAACAAATAAACTCTATTTAAATATCATCAATTCTAAAAGAGTTATCTTGACAGATCCCAAAGTTATTTACTTCGCAAAATTCAGTAATCACTGCCCAATCAACAATAAGTCAATGTCACATCTAAGCCTGAGTTTCCTGCTCNTTACTTCGCAAAATTCAGTAATCACTGCCCAATCAACAATAAGTCAATGTCACATCTAAGCCTGAGTTTCCTGCTCGGTCGGAGAGAATTATTAAAATTATCTACACATCTACACACCTTAACTCTAATAAACTTGCATAAGGACCTATACCTCAAAAAACAAAACAGTTATCATTAATTTACACTCCTTAACAAGTAAACAAAATCTTGGTAAATTCTGACTTTNACCTCAAAAAACAAAACAGTTATCATTAATTTACACTCCTTAACAAGTAAACAAAATCTTGGTAAATTCTGACTTTCACACGACACATTTTCGATTTTAATTTCTTTCTTTAAACATGTTTTCAGCATCCTTTCAATGCTAAGTCTTTTTTGTAAACAAACTGCAGATTTTTTATTCCTAAAGAAGAGAAAACTTAACCAGTGTACTTTCCTTCCTTTATTCTCAAGTCTCAGGTACATCCTTGTGTTTTATTTAGCTCACAAATGCAGCACATATTTTAAGGTTCTTTACTAATATCCCACAAAATGTTAAAATGGTGTTTCTCGCAAGCCGTTACACTTAACACTGTATTTACACTAGCTACAGCCGAATTATATTAATTGATTATTGCACTATACGACCACAGTGTCAACAACCATACATTATCATCGTTGAAAATGTCTGCCACTCACACAATAAGCCTCACTCTGCTACAGTCAAGCCGGCCAAACTCAGTCTCCGCTCTCCCGGTGGTCGCACACTGCACTCGCTGCTCTGTTGCCCGTCCTTCAGATGATCACACTCTCCCTACAGTAATGGTCATTCCAGACTGCCGACACAGAGGCAAGCCGCGGCTTATGTAGCTGAGATGCCCTGACCCAGGAACTTCTGCACATCTCGAGTTGGGCAGAGAGAGAGAGAGAGAGAGAGAGAGAGAGAGAGAGAGAGAGAGAGTTAATGACCAGGAAGATCGTGCAATGCCTCCCAAGTCATTCATTCTTCCAGAGACGGGAGTAAAGTCAGTACTGTTAGGGTTGTCGCGACCCGTAGTGGCTCCACTTCGCCTTATCTGGGTACTAGGTACAGGTGATGTCATCCTGGAAGGACTATGATACGCATGCTCGAGGGAGAAGAAGGGCACGAATGCAAAGTATTAATATTTCTGCCAACTCTGGTAATAAAATGTTATCGTAGGTTTGACATTACATTGAAATTATAGATAGTTTATCACAGTTTGATATACGCGAATCGCACTGTTATTACCATTTAATTTGAAATCTACGATAACACTCTATTACCTGAGTGGGCAGCAACCTCTTTGTCACTTTTCAGAAAATCGGATTTGCTTATAATAATATTTGCCCTTCATTCCGTAACCTTTTATGCAGAAAAATCGGTTAGTCATACTTTTAGACATTAGTTTCTACGAATTTTTCTAACACTTTATCGTTCAGAGGTAATTTATGGGCGTATACTGTACAAATATGCTGTACTCTTTTTAGCGAGGAGTTACAGCACAAAGATTTTATATAGAATTTCTGAACATGCTGTACATTAATTATGCTGTAAATTTCCTTAATAAGGTATAATGGTTATCCACGTATTTTATATCTGTAAACGTGTTTTAGTTTGTGTGGCATGAGCTTTTATTTGCATATAATTGTGACAATTTGAGCTCGGAAAATTACGTATACGTGCCCGATTCTACATGGCGGAAGTCACATTTTCTTGGTTGTAAAACGTAATAAGAAGACTATAAATTAATGAACTATTTCTTTGCTATTATTAACAGAAAATTTACATAAATTTCAAAATTTTCATTTTGTGTCATTACAACTATTTACTTCCTAAAATATGCGCTACACACTGTAACAATAGTTCAATTGAGTCTAGGTGTTTTTAGCAAATCCAATATCTTAAATTTTTTACACACATCCATGCGCAGCAGTCTCCGAGGTGACATTATCACATCTCAACTATCTTCTCAGCATCAAGATAGTTCTCCCCGTAACGAACCCTTAGGGGCTCCACCTAGCTGGCGTATAAAATGCGTTACAGAAGTTTGGTAGGAAACACGTGATTAAAACCGAAGCGATATTTTGTAGAGGTATCTGAACGCGAAAAGCATTCAAGAAACGCTTCTTGCCCACATACAAGTTTAAAGTTCTCATTTAAACTCCTGGGGTTATTTTTGGGTATCAAAATGTTAGCCATTTTGATACCCAAAAATAACCCTTGTTTTAGGCTCTAAACTTTAGAATTGTCTTTAGATACACATAATGTGTTTGTCTTTATTAGAGTGCCATAAAAATATAGGGTGAGTGGTTAAAGCCAAGTCCAGGCGAGTCTCAAACGCAAAGACTGCAAGTCAACGGAGCGCCCTGCACGTAGAGACGTTGAGGCAAATTGCGAATGAGCAATCGTCAGCGTTTACAGCTCACGTGTTTCGAGGCCGCGAACGTGCAAAACAGCTGTAGGCAGACAGAACACTTAACCCATTCAACCCTTTTCGAAACATTTTCTGACATTTTGCGTATCGTCTTCCGTTGTGCAGAGCCGCAGCTGTCGTGCCGCTAATCTACACGCCTCTTACTGCCACGAGAAGTGTTCACTCCGGGCTCATTTCAAGTGCTGGTGTGTCTTATCGCCTCTCCCATTTCCCACACCAAGGCCCTCTTTCCATGCAGTTCAATGCTTTTTCATTGTTATCGGCGCTGTTTTTTTTAGCCATGTGGTACCTTACATATCTCGTAATCGGGAAGCCGTGAGTTCAATACCCAACAACTTGTTTTCCAGTCCTATTCCCAAATAATTCCTGTAAATTCCTCATTATTTTTCTTTCCGGTTCCTTCTTCTTTATATTAAGTACCTTGCATTGTAGGACATAGACTATAATAGAGGTTTGTCATCATCACTTGTTGGGATCTACTCGTTTCATTCCATCAGGAGCCATGATGGTGTAGCGACTACAGCGCTAGCATCCCACCTAGGTGAACTGGGTTCGATTCCCGGATTATCGCAAACAGGAATCGTGCGGGACGATGCCGTTTGGCAGATTCATTCGGAGATCTTCTGTTTCCGCCGCCATTATATGCCGGCGCCGCTCCATTTCTAACTCGTTTCACCCTCATCGGCCCTCTATACCTCATAGTTAGTAGCTCCACTCCACTCATTCTATTAGGATCTGACAGCACGCCTGAGGATCTCACTTCAAAGCCCATCGCTCTTGTAGAACCCGCCTCATCTGGTACCCGAAACTGGTACCCAGCCTTGACCGACAAGCTGTGTTGCAGACATAGACTAAATATAATATAACAGTTTTCGCTTTATACGCATGTCCGTAACATTGACTTGTGTATCGCCAATACAACTGTCAATGTCATCTGGTCAACAGTAACGAATATGTTTGTTTACAGTTGGATTTTTAACAGACTTTCCCTTTTAGATGATTAGATTACGATAGATAATTCAAAAAGTAAGATGTCAAGAGCTTTCATAGACAAACCTTATCCCGCGTGTAGATATACTGATACACAGTAATATGGCACTGGTCCACATTATTTTTCAACATTGTCACATGTTGTTCCAAACATGTTTTCTAGTTGTTTATCAAGACATCTATGCCAGCATAGAAGACATCTGTGTCCAGTCCCTGAAGTCAGGTCATGATGACTTTCTGAACTTCTGTATCGGTTGTGAATCGGCTGCTACGAATGTGTTTCTTCAGTGATCCGAAGCGATGGAAACCACTGGGTACCATGTTGGGACTGTAGGGAGAATGGTCCAGTACCCTTCATTGGAAGCGTGATTAAAATCCATGTGTACCCGTGGATGAGTGAGGTCGTGTATTTTCGTGCAGCAACATGAGGCCTGTTGCGAGAAGCCCGTGTCGTTTTATGCTAATTGCTTCCCATAACCTCCTCACAGTGTGACAGCAACTGGCAAAATTCACTGGTCTGGTAAGGAAATCAACCAGAAGTACGCCCTTGTGGTCCCAAAATATCGTCGTCATAACTTTCTTCGCGGATGAAGATATTCTGAATATCGCCTCCGGTGTCACATGATGCACCAATGTGCCGTCCCTTGTAACAATGTGGTGCAGGAATGGCACTCCTTCTTAATGGCGGCACACATTTAAATCCGTGATGGAAATGCTTCACCAACCAGATCGCAGCTCATGTTGCGCATCTGACCTGCCATTATCGAACTCTATGCACCAAACCCACAACTGATTCCGTGACATGACATTAGCACCGTACACCTCAAAATTTGAAAATAAATTTCTACTACTTAGACGCAAATACCTGATCACACTACGCACTACCACGTTAACCATGTTTCTGTGAGTGCAGCCATCATACAACAGATATTGCAAGGGTCTGACGCAACATGTGTCATCTAATGGCTCTGTTACAAAGCTATAGTATTCTGCTGTGGTCTGGTAGGAAATTCTAACAAGAGGAATATGTCTTGTTATCTTACTTTTTGAATCATCCTCGTACTCTGAACTTGAATATAATCTAGCTTCAATAAAACTTCGTTAGAAAAAATGTACAACAGTTTTAAGGATCTTACATAAATTAATATTGTCTTAATCTTAAATGCTATCCACGTTTTTTTTTTACCAGTGCTATTGCCAGTCGAGTGTTGTAAGGTATAGGTTGGGTACAGCGCAGCTCGCACGCACACTGTACGTTGCGCGGTTGCAGAGGCCAGGCCGGGCGCAGCAGATGACGGTACTGGGAACGAAGCAGCTGGCCGACGAGGATGTGACAACATGCTCGGCGTGCCAGGTGACAATCCACCACCAGCAGGGCGCGGGCCCCAGCCTGCGCGCGGCTTGTCCCTTCTGCGGCCAGCCGTACTCGAGCAGCCTGCTGTCGCAGCCGGCGCCCCCCAGCAACCACCCGCTGGGCGTCGGCGTCGGCGCTGGCCGCGTCAGGGGACAGCGCTCCGGCAGCGACCCCATTGTGCCCTGCTTCCGCCTGCCTGCCATCGTGAGTCCGCCTTACATCCTTACTTCAAGTGCGACGAGTCCTCACCGTCTTGGATATATCAGTTTTTCACTACAAGTTCTGTTTGAAAATGTTTAACAAATATTTTTTATGTGATAAAGCCTCAAATTTACCATTTGAAAATTTTCACATTTTTACACATTTACTGGCTTTATTAATTGTCGACAAGTGGCTGTCGTCAAGAGATGCGTTTTTTTTCTTGCGGTTACAGTTTACAGCAGTGGCCAAACAATACAGACTTCAGAAAATACGCAAAGCCAATGTCCTGTGCTATGTCAATACCTAAAATGAAATACAAAATCTGTCGTGCAGGTCGTGACTTCGCCATATCCAAGATGGTGGGTACGGATCCCTTAAGTTCTATGCCATCTTAGATTTACATTTTTTTTGCTAGTATTTATGTTTGAGATTAATATTTGAAAATTTGACTTTTATGATGTACAACATTCTTTAATTATATTTCAGAGACATTTAGACAACTTGTACTACTATCGTTTTTGTAGTTATTCTCAGAATATTGTCAGTTCTTAATTCCCATGTATCCCACGTGGTTAAAAAGGTTACTCCATTGATGTTACGATTATTCAACCATCTGTGTGATATACTATTTCTTGTCAAAGAAACATTTTCAGTAATGACTGCTGAATACATTTTGTGGCTCAAAAACTGGTAACACCGGAATTATTTCTATCTCTTCCGTTAATTATGCATTACAGCTGGTTTATTTATTTATTTTACATTCGTTTCGTCGAACCTTAAATGCAAGGCAAGAGCAAAAATGCTATGGTATATTTAATTTTTACAATAAGTGAACGCAATATTATACGATATAACACAATTAAAATTTATGGGTATTATACATTTTAAGATTTTTAAAATGTAGATAAATTAGAATGGTAATATACAAAATAATACTGTTAAGTCGCAAATGATTCCAGCTGATAACGAGCATTATTGTCACTATGGGTAATGTGGAAGTTGCCATGGGTGATTGTTCAGTCACTGGATTTTCTTTATGAGTTTTAATACTGTAATTATAATAATTACAGAAAAGTTTTCATTCTGAAAATATATAAAAACACGAATTTAGTCTTAGATATAATGTAGCTATCTACTTGCTTCCAGATATTATATTACGTAGTAAAAAGAAGAAGAGAGCAGGTAGATATTTAAGTATTTTTTTCTAAAAGCTTCAATATCCACATTCTAGAATATGCAAGTATTCTATTCGGCAGTTTGTTGTAAAAGCTTTTGGTTGTGTGCAAGGCTCCATTCTGGATCATACTCCACCGTACTGAAGGTTTGTGTGTATCATTCAAGTTTCTGGTGTTCGTCCGCAGATCAAGCACTCTTGAAATCAACCTGACTAAAAAAACCTCGCTTTGTGTTGAGCTATCGCAATTCGCCTTAGGATCTTTGTAGGTTCTGCACAGTTTTACACTACCGGACATTGAAAAAAACGCACAACGAAGAAACCATGTGAAATACATGAAACGATATGAATACCTAGTGTAAGGGCTGGTATGCACATGATCCCATGTTGTTGCGTTTGCATTTGACCATACACTTGGCAATGGCGCTGCAAACACCAATCACCGGTCGTAGACACTGGCGTGTGGTCAAAGCATTAATACGAAAAACATGAAACGATACCAAGAAAGCATACAGAGTGAAGAAGAATGCTGGGAAGACGCCAAAGACGTCGCTTTACACAATTTGCGGACTCCGAGAGAGAACTTATAGTCAGCTAAAAACCGCAGGGTCGTATCGCTATATAGCCCACCAGGTAGACCGTTCGAACCATACTGCCCGATGTTGTTGGGAGCAATGTATTTGTGAAAGCACCCACACACTAACGGCCGACTCAGGACGAACGAGGTCAACCACCAGTCGAGAGGAACGACGTAACGTGAGCCAGGTGCGCAGGGATACCATGGTGACCCTGTCCACGATATTGACCAATGCTGGGGCTCCTGTGTGTCCACAAACCATTTGCTGATGTCTTGGAGAGACGAATCTGCGATCCCAGTACCCATTATGTATGCTGTCATTACCTCTGCAACAGTCACGTCTCCGTTCGCAGTGGTGCCAGACCATAGCAATGTCAAACGCCACAGACTGGCGATTTGTGGTGTTTAGTGATGAGTGCTGCTTCGTTATGGAAAATGATGATAATTGCGCTCGCGTGTGGAAGGCCTTTGGTGAACCCCACAATCACAATCTCACTATCGAGTAGCACATTTCCCCCACATCAGGCATTATGATCTGTGGAAACAAAGCCTACTGTAGCCGATCCGCTCATGTCGTGTTACATGGAAAATTGACGGCCCAGCAGTATGTGGATGAGGCCCTACGCCCCCATATGCTCTCACTGCTAGCCGGAATTCCAAGCGCGATATTCCAGAAGGGTAACGCGCAACCGCACAAGGCACGGGTCGCCCAGGACTGCCTCCGTCATGTCCAGACACTACCATAGTCTGCCCACTCCCCTGACATGTCCCCAATCGAGCATATGTGGGACCAGTTAAAACGCCAGAGGCCACTGTACCACAGTATCTGAAATTTTTAAAACACCATTCAACAATTGTAGTCCAGTCTGCTTCAGGACAACATCCGGCGTCTGTTGGTCCCTTCTTCAGACTGTGTTTCAGCATGTATCGCAGTAGGAGGTGGTGCGATGCACTATCGGAGATGACCAGATGGCGTACCAAAGATCCATGTGTAATTGTCCTGCAGGTCTGTTTTCGTGACCATGTGTATTATTAATCTGTAACACTACTTCTATAAAGTTTCAGTACCATTTGATGTAACCTTCTGTGTGCACTATTTTTATTTTCCAGCAGTGTATTTATAATTTTGTAATGCGTATTATGNCCATTTGATGTAACCTTCTGTGTGCACTATTTTTATTTTCCAGCAGTGTATTTATAATTTTGTAATGCGTATTATGACATAGATGATTGTGATGTTGTGACTCTAATATTTTAACATTCACTACCATAATTTCTGCTCAAGATACATTAATTTTTAACAACAAATTGATTTTAAACATTTGATTGATTTTAGTTATTAGCTATATTCCTGTCTTGCATCTTGTTAATTCAAGTCATATTTATGATTTTCATGTCTTGACATATGTACAGTGTCTTATACCTGGTTAAGTGTATGAAAGTACATTTAATATTTTAACTTCGAGAGTGAAAAGAAAGTATAAATAAATCAATATTCTAAAGTAAATGCTTACTGGTGTGGTCCCGGTAAATTTGGCAACCTGGAAAAGCAAGTTCCTCTCTTAATGTAGTATTTGAAGTGGGACGTTGAAATAAGTGTATACTGGATATATTGTCACCGAGGCATTCAGCAGGACATTCGAGAGTTGAAAGACAGGCACTGGCTTTGGGGAACAAGACCAATTACGACAAACTTAAACCACTAAGGTTATTTTTCTTTCTTTTTGCAACGGTTTTGCTGTCTGTGCATAAAACTAATACAAAGTATTTTTTGCACAATTAATATGGACTTGTATTTTTCAATATATGTTGTTTCCATCTTCTATGTGTGGGATTGCATGACATCCATTCTTTGCGGCTTTCACATGACATACCGCCTCCACTATGAAGGTGGCCGCCTGCCTAGGCCACAAAAAAGTGTGCAGAACTTGGGCAGAAAACACCGTTTTCGAAACTACTCAAAGTGCTTGGGTGGTATCTGCTTAGGAATACCATTTAATAAATGTTGCACGTGTGTATATCAATTTCAAGTTCTCCATTCATCTCTAAAGTCCATTTTGCTCGTAAGTTAAAATAACTGAAACGGATCTTCTCGCGGTTATTTTTAAGTGTAAACATCCCACTGCATGANATTTTGCTCGTAAGTTAAAATAACTGAAACGGATCTTCTCGCGGTTATTTTTAAGTGTAAACATCCCACTGCATGATCTTAAAAAATATTTAGACACGTGCATCACACTTTTACCTTTTGTATTACGGCATGCAATTGTATCGTCACGCTGAAAGTGTTATAGATTGCGTTATCGATGGGATGAACGACGCGTAGTTCAGTGTTTGCGCCTAAAGGCTACGGCGAGGGGTAGTGCGCATGCCTGGGTCGCCCTTAGCGCGTCCATGGTTCTAGGCCTCGGACATACAAAATACTTCCAAGCAGATGGTCACTTTAAGTTCTCATTGCTCTTGTATTTTGGAGGTGATGGTTTCTGCTCGAACAAACTGCGGAATTGTCAGTCTGTTACACGGTTTTAAAGTACAGTAGCTATTAAGCATAAAGTTCCCAGCGGTAATATGATTTCAATTTATTGTTTACTTTATATTTAATGTAGCAGCATTTGTGATGGAAGCTATGAATTATTTGCCTTCTTACTTTGGAAATATTGGCTTATGCAGTCGTCAGACTATCTGATTGTATTGTTTCCCTCCTAATATATTTTAACCACNTACTTTGGAAATATTGGCTTATGCAGTCGTCAGACTATCTGATTGTATTGTTTCCCTCCTAATATATTTTAACCATCGAGAAGATTGTAATAAAATATTTTTAGGAATATGAAGTCTATAATGGTTGTCCCGGCACAACCTTTACAATGAAACTATGAATATGGAACATTCCCATTGCGATAAAGTANAAGTCTATAATGGTTGTCCCGGCACAACCTTTACAATGAAACTATGAATATGGAACATTCCCATTGCGATAAAGTAATATTACTCTAAAGATGGCGCATTAATTATTGGTGGGTATTATGTTTGTGTCCCAGTTACGAGGGGTACCTGTTTCATGCGTGATATAATAATAACCCAATTCTCTTCCGAAATGGTGATTTTTCACATGTTCTGCTGTTATTAAGAATTTTAAAATTTATATCTTATATATAAATGTTTGCCAGTAACTCTAATTATGAAAAATTACCTTTTTCTGTTATAATAACTTTCTAGCCCAGCATGTAACATAATATGTCTAGATAATTGTTAAGAGCAACCACTTTCCCTAAAAATTGTACAATTTATTATTTATATTGCAGTTCAAAGAAGTTGGTAAATAATTAAAGTATAGGCATCTTTCTATATTCAGTTTACATCCTAAAATTGCTGTAGTGTGGAGGGTTATGAAGTTCATGAGAATTGTGGGGTCAAGCGTAAAAAAATTATGTAACTAAATTAATAAAAATTGTTACTTCGTACAGCATAATTGTTAGAATGACATACGAATCATTAAAACACATTTTAACCTAAAATTAAGCAAAATATACCAAAGTAAATTATTTAAAAGTAGCAGAAAATTAATCATGATAATCAGTCAATATTATAAAACCCACACAGTGATTGAACCACGGATAGGTTAGGCAAGGCTAACATAATAAAATAGTTTTTAAAATGCTATTCTAAGCTAACCGAATTTAGCCTAAAGAGTACTTAAATTACTTTTTTTTCTAGTTTACACTAAACTATAGAATAAAACGTCTTGATAGTCTAAGTGAATATAAAACAAATTTAGGCACATGTTCCTATTTTGTTACTGCGTTGGTTCACAACAAAAAACATATATAAGTATTATACATTCTCGGTCAATGTATTTTAAATGGGAGCTGGGTAGCTGTGCGGCAGGGGAGAGTGTATNTATATAAGTATTATACATTCTCGGTCAATGTATTTTAAATGGGAGCTGGGTAGCTGTGCGGCAGGGGAGAGTGTATTCATATGCAATTTTTAAAGAATTTAAATAATTTTCCCAATTGTTTATGTTTATTGTTTAGCAAAATTCATGATATTAATTTAATTTAAACTGGGATATTATTTTATTTCAGTTATACTTGATTGATTTTGAGAAAGTATTTCATTAGTTTTAACTTATTGAGAAGCCTTCTTACATTCACATTTTTCCGGCCTCACCTCCTCAAGTTGTCAACACATTTCCGGATAGTTTAACTGCACACACAGTTTCATACAGAATGTGTATTTTAACATGCCGAGTATTTTTCGTCTTGCCATCGCACCCGACGGCGAGTTTTTTTTTTACAGTAAGTTTTCGCCTCATGTCATCTCTTTTCACATTGTCACCAGGCCCGAAAGGCTCGTAAGCTGCTGTCTGGGTAAGCCTATGCCATCTAGCGGCAAGCATCCCAAACTTAGCCGCGTGCTTTTTCGAGTACTCACTNCTGCTGTCTGGGTAAGCCTATGCCATCTAGCGGCAAGCATCCCAAACTTAGCCGCGTGCTTTTTCGAGTACTCACTGCATATCGACCATGCACTCTTCATCCTACCGGTTAGCTGAGAACATCTTATGTCACGGCACGCAACTTCAGGCTGCAGTTGGGAACAAGATGTAGTTTCGTGGAATTCATCTTAACACTCCATCGTGTAGTTTAGCTGTGCAACACTGTAGTTTAGTGCTGGAATGCTACGTTAGGGTAGTTACTCTACTGTTTTCCTAGTCCATTTTCACGGTAACGGTTTTTTTAATTATTATTAATTTCGTGCCCGACATTTTTGAGGTCGCAGTTTCATCACAGTTCCACCATTCGCAGTCTCACCGTTCATCGAATCGCAGTTCCACCATCTGAACTTCTATCTCAGTTCTATGGTTAGCCGAGTAGCAGTTCCCGGTACCTCTGTACCGAGCTGTAGTATGGGAAGACTGCAGCTTCGCAGTCTATCCACGTTCACCGCGGAATGGCCATGACGCTTTCTGTTTGTGGTCTCCCCCGGATATCTCCGCATTATCTTCATTTATATTGAACCCACAGATTGTAAACTTTCAACAATAAAACTAATTTTCAACTTCTAAAAAGAACTTTCAAATTTTAAAGNTGAACCCACAGATTGTAAACTTTCAACAATAAAACTAATTTTCAACTTCTAAAAAGAACTTTCAAATTTTAAAGTTTTGTTTCATTATCAAAACAAAGTGTATCCCTGCCTTATAAAATATTTTGTATTCACTAAAATTTTAATTTCCTTACATTTAAATACGCGCATTCAAACAATAAATATAAATTGTAAGAGTTCCCACTGTTATAAGTTTTTATAATGTCATTCATTTGTTTATGCCAACGAAAGCTATATTTATCATTTCCAATTAAAATATATCAGCAGTTAATTTCCTTACTACTCGTGGAATTATTTATTTTACTCCTCTCTGTATCAGATATAACTTATAATTAAATCGTTTTCATTGTTCATTAATTATGGTAGCAGTTTTTAAATAAAAGAAGGCCACATTCAGCTTGACTCGGAGGTGCTCAGTAGTCTTCGGCACTACTCTGGGAGTGCTCGGAAGCCATCGACTCGTTCGAACAAACCCTAATGGTGATCTACAGTTATGTCCACGAATTCTTCAAGCATAGTTTTATAGGTTTATAGTATCCATATTGGTTATATAGGCATTGGTTATGTCAAATCCAAAATCTGAATTTATTATTAAATTTTAAAGTTATTTTTTTCAATCAAAGATTTTTATTTGAAAATTATTATTATTTTTTTTTTTTTTTTAATTGTGCATAGCGTATTGCGAAAACATGCAAAAGTCTCTCCTTCAGTTACTTCATGTTCGGTCTCCTCTCTTGAAGTCTAATAATAATTATTACACATCAGAATCTACACATTATTCACTGCATTGACAGTTTAGTAGGAATAAAAATATTATACATTATTTTTAATGTATACCTAAGTACCAATCCTAGTCCATCATATGAGTAGCGACTCTCTGCACTAGTATGTGGCATGGATCAGTATCTACCAATACTTTTATAGGCATAGTAGTCTATGGTTTAGGAACCAATAGTACCAGGCCCTTGAGACTTGGAATGTACGAAGACAACTCGGGTGACAAACAGCCTTACCTTTCGTGCTTTTCTCAAACATCAATTGGGTTTGATCGAAAAATTGGGATTGATCGAAGGATTGAGATTGATCAAAGGATTAACATGGATTGCTGTGGATTGTAGAGAAGGATTTCTAAGGATTGGGATTGATCGAATGATTGGATTTGATCGAAGGNTCTAAGGATTGGGATTGATCGAATGATTGGATTTGATTGAAGGATTGGGATTGATCCAAGGATTGGAATTGATCGAAGAATTTGTATTGATCAAAGGATTGACATGGATTGCTGTGGATTGTGGAGGAGGATTAGTGTTGATTACGGAGGAGGATTCCCAAGGTCTGCGGTGCTGATTGCGGTACTGATTGCGGTGATAACTGATGGAAAGATTGTGATATTGGTTGAAAAATTGATGAAAATACAAACCTTTAATTGATTTCTTTTCTTTAGAATGTTTGGATTGTATAAAAATTGTATAATTTATTATTAGGTGCAAGGTTATTCATGGCCATGGGCACTGGGTCACGGTAACAGATGTGAGGTCAACGTAAAGGTCATCCAGATCTAACATGATGGTTGGAGTCATCAGTGCATCTAGGTGTTGAAAATGCAAACAGATGACAAACGAAAAAACCAATATGGTGGGTAGAGTGCATTCGACAGAACGATCAAAGGTAAGTGGGTATGGGAGGGCAATGTTAATATAATATGGTTGATTGGATGGGGGTCAGTCGTCTGCTGGACGTGGTGCTGTGGGAGACCTCCAAAATGTCAGTTTTTTTAATAATTTTAAAAAATCTTTAATTGTATGTTTTTTTTATATAAATTCTTAGGAGTTTTGAAAAAAAAAATTGGGTTGAAAGCCGAAATTCAACGAATTATGGTCAAAGGTCAAGGTCACCTAGATCCAAGATGGTGGTAGTAGTCAGTAATGTAATATGCTTGCTGAGTTTTATGAATTTATTCAGTTGTTACCCTTTTTCTCGAGTTTTTGTTTTCAAGGTCATCCAAGGTTACAATTGTATGGTCAAGGTCATGGATCAAGGTCACCTGGGCCCAACATGGCGGTTGGGTATAATATGGTGGCTGGTCAGTTCCAGTCCCTCGTCCCTTCTATACCCGAACATTTAAAATTTTAATTTTATAATTTTTTTAAATAAGTTTTTTGATAATTTTTTACAAATATTTGAGATTTTTTTTTTAGTTTTTGTTGTGATTTCTTTGGGATTTTTGGACNTTTATATAAATTCTTAGGAGTTTTGAAAAAAAAAATTGGGTTGAAAGCCGAAATTCAACGAATTATGGTCAAAGGTCAAGGTCACCTAGATCCAAGATGGTGGTAGTAGTCAGTAATGTAATATGCTTGCTGAGTTTTATGAATTTATTCAGTTGTTACCCTTTTTCTCGAGTTTTTGTTTTCAAGGTCATCCAAGGTTACAATTGTATGGTCAAGGTCATGGATCAAGGTCACCTGGGCCCAACATGGCGNTCATGAATCAAGGTCACCTGGGCCCAACATGGTGGTTGGGTATAATATGGTGGCTGGTCAGTTCCAGTCCCTCGTCCCTTCTATACCCGAACATTTAAAATTTTAATTTTATAATTTTTTTAAATAAGTTTTTTGATAATTTTTTACAAATATTTGAGATTTTTTTTTTAGTTTTTGTTGTGATTTCTTTGGGATTTTTGGACATTTTTAGGTTCAAAGTCAAAGGTTACTGGGGTCAAGGTCATGGTCCAGGTCACCGACATCAAACATGGTGCTGAAATGGCTGACAGAACCAAGATGGCTGCTGGTTGGCTCCGGCTCCAATCCCAGATCCCGTGTATCGATTTGGCATACCCTACGCCTATAAAACTAATATGGCCGCCACTGGTCTGCCCTCGAAAACGATTACCCCAAATCCCCCGAATTGGCTGAAAAGTGACTTTCGGGGGATCGTTTTTGCAACTGGGGGGATAGGTGCTTTTTTGAGGGAAAAACAGAAAATTTCGAGGGGGGAGAAGAGAATTTTGAGGGAAATTTTAGTCCAATTTGAGAGGAAGAGGGACATTTTGAGATAAAAAAAAATTTAGGGGTAAAGGGAAATTTTAAGATGGCGGCAGCCGGCTCCGGCTCCGGTCCCGGGTCCCGATGCGCCAAAGTCGCCATATTCATTCTACTAAAACCCTTTAACAATGTTTACATTATCCTCTTAAATTTAGTTTTCTCCTCATGTTGGTACATTCGATCATGACAATGGACGATTAAGCGCAGACCGCTAGAGTTGGCGAGACTGATGCACAATCGACGTTATTCTCCTTCCATAATATATCTTGCTTTTCTCATTGGTTATTACGCAAAGAGGATTTTGAGTGTAACTGGTGGTGGATATAGAAGATTTTGAATCTAACCCTTATTTTCACGATGCCATTTGAATCTAACCTAGTGTGTTATGAAACTCACAGCTTATGCAAACCAATAGAACGCATCCTTGGAAATATATTTGTGCGAATAACTCCGTTTATAATATAATGGCCTTTAGGGGGTTTTGAATATAAAGGACGCATATTTGATCTAAGTAACATAAATAATTATGTATGCCTAAATATGGAGATACATATATGTAGTTGACATGAAAATTGTGTCATATTACACATACTGACATGTCTTTCAATAACATACACTTTCATATATTCATAAAGTTATAAAGCTGAAACAAATTTAAATTAATTAAAACATATCTTTATTCAAAAAGTAAAAATATTTTTGCACTCTATAGAAGGCGTGAGTATGAAAAAATGCTTTAATTCTTCTCTTAAATAAACATGTGTTAGTATGACACGTACTTTCAAATTCCAATGGTAAGAGATTGTTTAAATTGATCACCGACCAGTTCACTCCCGGAATCAATGTAAATGTAATTGAAGGCATATGTAGATATGCTGTGTTTCTTGTATTATAGTTGTACAATGCACTGTTTTGTTCAAAATGTTTATTGTCTGCTGCTTCGCCATAGCTGTTGGAAAGGTGGTGCGCTACCCGGGCGGCCGCGGCTATTGCGTGCAGATAAGGGCAGTACAGGGTCGTAGCGTGGCGAGGTATAGGTCACAAGAGACAGTGGCAGCGGCGACAGAAGGCACGCCACCTAGCTGCTGGTCGAACACAGGACATGGTTCAGTGCACGCACGACCGCCTCTCAGGTGTCTCGTGCTCGCACGATCTCCCGCCAAGTGTGGAAATACCACCCTAGTTTCTACCTTAACCGGCACTGGAAAAATTCGCATTCTTCCTGAAGTTGCCTTGAAACATAGTGCGTTCAAAAACCGAGACAAAAAATGTCATAGTTGTTAGAAGTTTTAGTGTTTGCAACACAACTCAATCAAAGTAATATATTTAGCGAAATAATACACATGATGTGTCAGGACAAAGTGTGTTAATTTACGGAGGTAATTCCTTACAAGAAAGAAAGTCAAACATGTATTTTTTAAGTGAAAACTTTGGCTGGTATGGCCCTCGAAAGTCGAACTGAAAATAACATTTCCTTACAAATATCACAAACCACCTTCTGACCCTACCTATCAAGTCGGCAGCCGCGACTTGAAATAGGGAATCAAGGTTAAATGAAATCCCTTCTCATTGCGTCGCTTATAAAGATAATTGTTTCAAACAAAAAACATTTTGACGGGAATTTCTCAAAATTATTTTTGAAAGAAATTATTTATTCATATTTTCTTTTTGTTCATATATAAATTTTAATGCAAAATTTTCCAAAAAAAAATTTAACAAAACAATTGGCGAGAAGTTTTAACATGCCATTCCTTAACAAATTTCACGCATTTGTTTGAAATAGTTAACTTTAAATATAACGCAATGAAAAGGAATTTCGTTTAACATTGATTCCCCATTTGAAGTTCGCGGCTGCCGGACTAGCAGAAAGGGCTGTTAAGATTACGCAAAATTTTGAGCAGTTTTAAAGGAAATAAATATATTGAACCTGTGAGCATGTTGCAATATAATCCCCCCTCCCCTCTTCATTCAGTTCCTACAGGGAGGTCGGCATAATCTCTTAGCCTCTAATTTCGAAACACTGAGCTGTAGTTTTGTAAAGCATGTGAAAAAAAAGTCGTCTTGACGGAACTCATTCAGGTAAACCGTTTTCGAGATACCGGTATGTATCTACTGAAAGTTGTGTGTACTTAACGGAATTCCCCGCGAGACATGCAGCCTGACAGACAGTGTAACCTAACAACCAGGCGTTTTCCATGTGCACGTGCATGCAGATACGCTTTGTCGACATGTTACTACAGAGGCGGAGGGCTGTCATTAGACACTGAGGACAAGGACTGTATCCTCTGTTGCAATAATGTGTAAGCTAACACATTTGCGTGTACAATACTGCAAATAAAAACATACAGCCTTTGATTGTGAAAGACTGTGCTGCAATAAATATTTCGTTGACGCGTGACGAGAACATGGGATAGGCATTATGCTGTATTCACATCCTGATAAATACCCCCGGGGAAGTCCCGAGGTATAAGGAGACATGGGGAAGAAACGAAGCGAGAGAAAAACAGGGAAAGTCCCGGCAATTAGCTGATATAAGCCCTCTACTAAGGAAACAGGGTAACCCCAACCCGAGAATTACTGCCAACACAGCTTACAGGAACCCCCGAGATGCTTGCCGCACCCCTCCCTCCACCTCCAGTTTGAGCGAGCGAGCCGCTGACGAGACACGAAATCCTATACAAAAAACACGCGAGTTACATGGGGGAAGTCCCTATTTCTCTCGACACAATCTCCTGACAGCCAATTTTAATATATCGAGAGATAGGTTAAATTCGGGAGCAGCGAAGAAACGCGAGCAGTTGTCATCATGCAGTTGTGATCAGTCAGCATTGAGCAGTCAGTCGTGGACGAGGAGTTGTTCGGCAGCCGCGATGCAAGACACAGAAGGCAGTTAGGCGAGAGGTGGTAGTATCACCGGGCCAGAGTTCGGGCCCTGCCCAGGCAGTAAAGTACAAGCAGTTGTAGTCAGTTGTTCACCATCGGTCGATCAGCGCGAAGCAGAGAGGATGGGGACGCGAGCCGAGGTCGCAGAGAAATCACAAGTTCCAGGAAACCAATCCTGGACTTCCGAGAGAGTCAGTCGAAGCTGCAGGAAGAAGCCAGCTGAGTACAGCACACTAACGAGAGCCAGTCCGAGGGCCTGAGAAATAGGGCGACCCAACTCTCCAGCCCTCGCTACCAACGAAGACAACTCACCAAAAGCCACAGTCAGAGATAAGTAGAGAAACGCCTCCCTTAAACCACCTTCCCCGACGCATAGTGTTCAGCCCACCAGCCCTTCAGGCTTATGACTAGAGGGGGGCTCAGTCTCGTCAGTGTGTGTAAATGACTATGTGACCTTCTGATCAATAAAATCCTGGTGTGTCAAATAACGGAAAATACGAGTATTTGTTTACCCCTAACGCAACAACCTCAGGTGTCCTTAGTCTGATCCACAATAATTTAACTAAATTAACTACTGGCCACCATCCTGTATAACTCTGATGGCCTAGTAGTGACATCGTTACAAAAAGGTAATAAGAATTTAGCAATTAAAAAAATATATATGTTGTCTTGTTAAGAAATGCACAGGTTTTCTGTTGTCGAGGTAAACAACTCGTTTGTTTCGAAGGAAGGGAACTAATATATGATATGCAGCCAGTTGTGTTGCTTTGAATAACCGTTTAATCATTTAGTGCCAATAGCATAAGTATAATAAATATTTTTATCCGAAACGCCATATTCTTCACAATTGTCCTCTGTGCATCTCTGCTGCCACAAATCGGCTCTCAAGACCTCGATGTTAAGAGTCGCCCAGATCTCTTCACTCACCCTTGCTGCCACAAAAGTTACTTTTATTTTTGTTGGCGCAGTGCAGATTGTGTATTTTCGGATATAGGCATTTATTTTTTCACAGTGTCAAATTCTTACGGTTATCTTCACTACATCAATGAGTCCATTTTAATCTTTCTATTGCATGCTTTTCTCTGTTTGCCAGGTGTTGATATTTAATTCCTACCTGTCTCATTTTCTTTGCGAAACTTTCTCAATTTCCTAATTGCAGCCACGACTCGTTTCATAACACATTCAAATGGAAACATATCTTGCCCCTATTTATCTCCATCACAAAATCTACCACTTTTCGTGTTAATTATCTTGCTTCACTGCCTAAGTTTTAATACTTCTACGTTAAGCTGACATTATGAATCGCTGTAATACATTTGCTACTGCATTACCGTTTGAATGCGGCACAAAAAAAATTTGGCATTATGAAAACTGTTCACTAATTACAATCGCTTAAAAAAAAACACCAACCGCGATCTTAGCACAGCCTTCTTGTGTCATGGCCGCATCTGTGCGAACGTAAATAGTAAAATTAAATAAAAGGGTATTCATATTCCATGTGACATTATTGTACGTATTTCGTCAGAATTTTTTCCACGATAGAAAGAGTAAAGGGTACCAAGATCCTGTGTTTCACATATTTTCTGGGGAGGAGGGGTTATTTAAGTATGTCATGCAGTAAATAGTGAAATAGTTACGAGTCTAACCCAGTACTTGTTCAAAATATTTTATTTATTTAATTTTTATAATATATTTGAATATTACATAAATATTTACTGAAATTTATTAATGTTTGTATTTTTTTTTTTATTTGACAGTTTTCAAAATTTTGACGTTTGCTGGGATTTATTCAAACAATTTTTTGGGAATTTTTGGTAATTTTTGGATTCAATGTCATTTCAATGTCATTCGGAAGACAAGGTTAACAAAGATCAAGGCCACGTGCATCCAACATGACCACCACCCGAGACCAATGACCAATGAGCACCTCACTCAGAAACTCATAGATACGAAGGAACATTTCTCTTCTACTTGTACACATTTGGACTAATCAGAGAAAATATTTTCAGGCAGTCGTACCAAGAAGAAGCTTGCTTGGAGTTAGTGCAAACGGTTGTGGTACAATATTATTAACAGTACCTCTTTCTATTCAGGTCACAGTCTGCTGTGACGTGAGGACGGGAACAGATTCAAATTCCCGAAATGCCGTGACTGACTTGTTGTTCCATTGTGTTGTCTCACTTATGTAGCCATTTTTACTACCACATTTATAATCCTGGTTTTTGTAATTCTTTGTCATTCTACACCATTAGCCCGCTTCATAAACTACGCAAAGAAGGCGAGCACGCAAGAAACCCAAAGATTCGACAAGTCGTACGCTACTGATTCAAATATACAGTTTATAAAATACGTAGGACACAAGAACGTAATGCAAAACTTGGCCAACCTTCAAATTCTTTTGTTTTTACTTGCATTTTACGCCTTCTAAAATAACGATGATGCATTGCCAAATCGTTTTTCACTCATGCAGAAGGCTTCAATTTTCAGTTTTCGATTTGTTTTTAACAGTTTGTTTGTACAATGGATGTATGACAACTTTTATGTGCTGAGTCATAAATAAATAGTATAGTTACGTATTAAAATATTTTATCATCATTGTCTTGATAAGAAAATTAAAAAGTAATCCCAGAAATTCGTTATTCAAGGATTTAAAAACTACGTGCCATTAACCTACGAAAGTTCAAAACGTAGAGAATATGAAACAAATATGTTGGTAAAAAGGTAAAATATGACCACTCAAAAGCTACGTCATACTTTGTTTATAATAATTTTCTTTTGATATTTACATTTGTTACTATAGGCTGTTTGCTGTTAATCGAACACTTTTAAAAGCCTTACTTATAATATTCTGTTCTTCCCTTTCTATCCATACACTATATGTGAAATTAACATTGTAATGAAGCGGATCACTATTTTATTGTGTACATGTTTGTGAATTTTGTTATCCAGTAATAATAGTAGACAACTCGCTCGTCCATGCCTGATGTAACGTCCTGCTCTGTATAGCTGCTTTCTCAAGACACCAAATTGATTTCGTGGGAGGCCTGCAGGCCTATTATGACCCACGAACGCTAGTTTGCTTCCGAACGCAACTCTGCGTTATACCGTGTTTCAGGAAGCGTTTTAGCGATTATGACCACTCCTCCTTGCGACGATCGCTATCTTTTGCTTCAAAGCAAACACACTGTGCCAAAACACACATTGCGACGACAGTTGGCAATACTTCCATTGAGTCTCCCTTTTGAATAAAATCAAGGCAAGTTTCTGTCTTTAACGTTTCCCGAAAGCCATTTGACGTCATTTAAATGAACAACGCATGCTCTTAGAAGAAAATAAGTTTAAAAATACACACGTTACAAATATCGAGCAAAATATTGAAACGTGATCATCTAGCACGAAGTTGTGAACTGTGATATTTCATATTTAGCGTATACTATTACGTACGTTTTTGTTGTGTAACTACCGCTAATCATAGCTTATACACGCTAACATTCCTAGTCTATTCATGTATTTTCGCGTAAAATTCAGGAGTTTATATAATATATGTGATGTTTTGAGACGATAAAACTTTTTATAATGCGAATTTCACTCAAATAATGCCACCTAACGAAAATAATATTATCTTTTTAAAGTGCTAATTCATAATACATTCTCCATATCATAAACCATATTTACTTCAGTTCATTGTAATTTTTAACTCGTAATACATGATAAAAAAAACTGTTATTACGTTCATTGTATTTTTAACTCGTACGTTGTAAGTAATAAAAAAAGAGCGTAAGATTAAGTGAATATAAATGTAAGATATTTAAAAATGTTCATAATTTGTGTGCAAGGCGAGAAAAGGTTTTAAAGAACTAGTTAGTTAAAATGCTGAAAAACGACTATTAGTTAAATTATATAATAAATTCTACCGGATTATAGCACACAAACATTCTACCACCAGTGCGTAAGCAGCAACCCCATCCACTACGCTACAGTGCTACTTTGCAACTATGCGACTCACAATAGTTGTGAGACACGGAGGCTTGAAAATATACGCACTCATCTGAAAACAAATATCAGTTTCTTCTGTATCCTTAAACTACTTTGGAAATGAAAATGAATACTTTAACGTACGGAATAAACAGTTTATAAGCTCCATTATTTAATTACAACTGTTTTTGTTCACGAGGTTACGGCCACTCGTGAAAAATGTCCGCCATTTTCCCTTGCTGCGCGAGACGCAAAGTGGTTTGCGCGGTGTACGAGTATGTCTGCCGCATTAAGTTTGTGACCGTTTTTATCGTCGACGCAGATTTTGCGTTCGCAAACTGAGCAGTCGTAATTGGAACTAACGCAAAACTGCTTTGCGTTTCCTACCATCGCGGTCGTATTAGACCCGGTGGCACGAGAAATCTCATGCAAGAATATCATGAAAATCTCACGAGAAATGAGTCTACAGAACACTTGCAGCAAAATACCTCCTTGCATGAGAAATGTTGATGGATTCGGAATGTCTTAGCTAGCCATAACGTTAAGGATTAAAGCTCATGAACACACGCTGTTTTGAAGTTGTGACTATCAAATAAAACCGAGTATTTTTGTACTCGTTCAAGATATTACAACACAACTCCACTCCATTTCCAAAGTAAAATTTTCAAGAGTTCTGCACAATGAATATTTTCCCCCTGATTCCTCCTCACACAGCTGTATTCTCTTATCTTTTCCCACGTTTTTGGTCGATGTATAGGTGGGAACATCACATGCAGAAAACGAACAATAAAACCACTCGTTTCGTGCAAAACTTTCCTGAAGATCGGGTATGCATTATCTCCCCTGCTTTTGTACGAGATTTGTCTTTCACGAGATATTCTTGCATGAGACTAGGTGAGAGTCATATTGCGTGGTTTTGCATGTATATTGGGCCGTGTAAAAACTGTGACTACGTGGAACATGAATGAGCGTAAAATACTTTACTTGAAGTCGACAGGCCTTTAGAAGCCAATATAGAGGAACCAAAAAAGGGCAATCCTAGATAACGGTTTTTTCTGCTTTGTGAGAAAATGCTTTGTCATATTGATGCATTTATTTTGCATAACTTGCGCCACAATTACATGCGCATATTTACAGAGGAAGAAATAGTTCGGCACAAATGCATCACTCTGGTAAAATATTTGTTCGCAAAGTTAGCAAAAGCAGTTATCTAGGATTGCTCTTTCTTGTTTTTCTGTACTTACTTCAACAAATGTGGCTCATCATAAAGAAAGTGACATTATCTTCCTTCTGTTAGACATCTAAATTCATTTTAAACAAAATTATAAATAAAATCCACATTTGCATCGTAATAACTTAAAAATGTATTAAATAATACGATTTTGAAATTGGTAAACGTAAATTGTTAGTCATGATAAAACAAAGGTTACAGTTTGTCAATTTTTAGAAATACGATATATTTAGGTTACCCACACCTGTCTGGTAGCCCAGGCACCACGTCATAAAATTTTATGTGCTGAATTCAGAGCTAATACTTAAATTCCAGTCCGGTTAAAGTGATGTAAATACTGACCATTTTATCCTCTCCTGTAAAATGGCACCCCGGAAGAAAACGTCCCTTTCCCGTGGTTCGTCACAAACTCGTTGAATACGATAAAAGTTGATAGCGTGTGAGTAGTGCTGGGCTGAGGAGCTGCCGGCTGACGGAGGACTCGTTGTGCGTGTTTGCAGCAGCAGGAGCGGTCGCCTCAGCACCAGCCGGCGAGGTACGGCCGCTTCGGTGGCTTCATGGTCGACCAGCTGGGCGAGATGAACATCACCAGCCTGGGCAACTTCCTGCTGAGGCCCGGCTCTGAGACCTCGCTGCTGCCACCCATCTCTAGGGTCAGTGCACCTCTCCAACAATGAGACGGAAATATGTTTGTAGGATCCATCTAGACTGTTAACGTAGGAACAGAAATTTGATACTGGAGGTTGTATGTACCATCTAAATATAGTTAACATAGAAAATAATACGAACAGAACTGTTTATCGCATTCCTGTCTGTGATTGTATCTGCTACTGTGGGCCTCCATACTGTATGTTTGCTACAGCAGATCACTGTGTTCCTACTACAAAACAGACACTACCTCCAACAGAACAACTTCCACAATACTTGAATTGTTCCCACAGCAACTATGATTGTAATATCCTAACAGAATATTCTGTCACTGCTGCGCTGTACAGTAGCAGATACAATCACAGGCAAGAATATAACAAACAGTTATGTTGGTATTACTATCTATGTTAACACTATTTGGACGGTAATCACAACCCCATATATGGCTGTCCCTATTTTAACAGTCTCGATGATTCCTCAAAACTTAATATTTTCTTAGTGCATGCCCTTCTTCACCAGCGTCTTCGTGTGCAGTGCCTAGAGGCGTTTAAGAAAATTAATCGGGTAGGAATTAACTGGGTAAACATGGTCACGTGATCAGGTTTCATCTATCACTAAAGATTGACCTGGTTATTAAGAACTTTATAAGAAGCCCAAACTTTTAAGATGGGAGGAGCACAAAATGAAAGCCTTGGACATTTCGTGTCATTGTTAAATGTTGCGATAAATGATTATATCGACGAAACAGAGTCTAATTTTATCATACTAGGTTAAAAAAAATAAAAAATACCGTAAGAATCAGTATTGTGCAATAAAATTGCCCTTAGATTTTAGAGACATATTAGTATGGAACGTACTTCCCGAGTACTGTAAGAGACTTTGAGTTAAATGTTATATGTATTGAGTATTTCTATTTTTAAAAAATTCATTTTCCTGAGACAATTCATTTTCCTGAGACACACAAACTTTAAATATGCCTCATATTCCCCCCTTCCCATATTTTGAATAGTTTACACTATTTCCTGTTGCAAAGTTCGTATAATTTCGCGCCATCTCATATGAGTCGTCTGCTAAATCTAATTGACTGTGGTGTTAGCAGCGTTAGCCGAGAATTGATCGATCAGATAATCGGGTTAACTCTGTATACTTTCCGAGCGTGAGTAAATTTTGATAAATCAGTCTCCGAACGAGCAGAGTAAAAAGTTTTACACTAGCCGGTTTAAATTGGTTACTTTTCTTAAATTCCTTTCGTGTCCTGACAATAGTTTACTACTATTCATAAAGTTTAATTTGTTATAACCATATCTTCAAGGTAGCGCAGTGGTAGAAAAATATTGGCCTCGTATTTGGGAGGACCCGGGTTCGAGTCCCGGCCCGGCGATTCTGATTTCGGTTTTCCAGAGTTTTCATAAATCACTTCAGGTAAACACAGGCCCTTGCCGATTCCTTCCCCATTCCTGAATGTTTAGAATTTCCCTATCAAGACCTTGCGCTGTTCACAAGCTCTCAATACGCCTGATAAATAATATTTTTAAAATTCAATCACAAATTTAAGCTTGGAATAAATTTCAATCACGTAATTCTGTGGCAAAGCTACAATCGTGCTTCCACACAGTGACTGCTTGCCTTCTAATTTCTGGGCAGTATCTTCAAATATGCATTTCTTTCATTGGCTGCTATATTGCAGAAAAACATTAGTTGAAATTCAAAAGCTCTTTAAAATTAGAAGTTGGCGGATTGCCAGGAAAAAAACCCTCTCATCTTGTTGCAATATTTTGTTCCATAACAATTACGCATGTTTGTTATTTAACAATAAGAAGTGGCTAAGAAAAATCTTCCACCTTTTTATGCACTTCTGTCACCACTTCCAGAACACTGCAAACGCACACAATTAACTGTCCAGGAAGTTGTTGAATTCTACACAGTAGAAGCAAGAAGTAGACGTCTGTGCAGTAGAAAATGGAAATCCGTGCACTGTGCTTTTGATAAAATATGTATAAGCAAATGTATTTTTGTAAAAATTTGTAAATATGTTATTATTAATTTTTTAACGCAGTAATACTGTCACTCTGTGCGCAGTCCATTACATTACTCAGCAGGCCCTCATTTAAACAAAGCGATAATATCGAGCCTTACATATCGCACATCTGACTCGCTATCTAATGCTACCATTTAATAATAATTTACAACAAAATTATTTTAACCCGTATATTTATTAAGAAAGGACGGATTTCGCGGGCGTGTCCTACGTTTCTCTGAGCGTGGATAGCCCTTGCCACCAAGTCACATGACCATGAAGTTTGTTCTAGTTTTCCCGGTCAGTCTATCGTTAAGTTTAGATATCGATCCCGGTATACAGTGTTCCTGCCGATCGAAGACTATGAATGGAACCGACAATTGGTTGAAAGAATCATTACCAGGCCTCACTCTCTCGGCTGTGCTCTGTCTTGTTTTACGATTGCCGACAACCACTCTGCTCGCCCTTCTTCCCGCGCATTCAGGCAGGCAACATGACGAATGTGAGCACGCTGCATGTCCACAATAGTGTACGATAAAATTAATGCTGTTCCAAGAAACTGTACTTTTTAAGAAATACTTGCTGCAGTATATTCCCATGTGTACTATTTATACGTTGTTTTTACAAGACAAACGCTGTTCTGTTTATTAATGCGTAACGAGGTAAATTCATAGTAAAATTTATCTACTGTTTCCACTCCATCAATATCTGTTCGTGTGGTTATTGACAGCAGAAAATGATTACAGTGATAGGTAAATGTATCTCACACAGCTGTTATCAGTTGTAACCGTCATTATTTTATTTCGCGGAACAGTTTTTGACACAATAATTATGGAATCTCAAAACAAAATATTGTAATAGCATACCCACTTGTCTACTCTGAAAAATGGCGAGATACTGAAACAAGTTAATAATTAATTTTTCTCATTTGATATAATAAAAGTAAATTTAATATAGGTCTGATCTTGTATTTATACACTTATAAGCTTTTAGTAATGTTAAATATTATAAGATAATATGCATTATGTTGTGTACAACGTTTAAGAACGAACGCGTGTCAAACCTGTTCATAACAATGCCACGACGCTTCTCACTCGCCATTTTGAAATTTGGATTGCCAACCGTGAAGATAACTTTCAGATACACGTCTGCTCATGAGTACTCCCGATTGTTTCTTCAAAATAATCGATACGCCATATTTTACTTCAAATACGAAACATTACGGTTGGGATTTCACAATCGAGAACCTCATTCTGAATAAACCGTTAGGTAACGTGAGGTTGTCTCGATA
>NQII01010083.1:8002-24513 GCA_002778355.1 Clitarchus hookeri
GAGTAAGATGGACTATTATCGTTCTTCCTTTCCATATTTCGCTTCTTTCACATCACCATCATCACCATCTTCGCAATCATCATCAAGTTCCTCCACATCACCATTGTCAAACACACCTACGACGCGACATCTCGCAATACAATGCGATTTCTGCAATCGCGCATTTACCGATCGCACGAATGGCTTGCGGCATGAACGCACCTACGCCCTTAACCCATTCCGAGAGGCACAACCACATGTGCGATAGGTGTGGGAAGGCATTTGCTCGCACCGACACACTCGCCAACCATCGTGTAACATGCACAGGTCGGATCGGACCGGACACACTGACTCATTGCAAGTTCTGAAAAGAGGGATTTGCTCGCACTTACGATGCATGTCTCCACGAATATGACTGCCGGGCGAACCCCAATGCCCAGACACTGGAGTGCTACAAGTGCGGGAGACAGCTTACCCGCGCTTACAATCTGCGTGCGAAACGAGTCTGCGTGGCTGCGACTTCTGCTTCCTAGCGAAGGCCGTCCAATGCGCCGCAGCATGTAGCACTGNTTATGAATAGACAAAACACTCTAGCTACAATGGATTACTGCTAATTTAATTCCACGGTTTAACGGTTCGCAAAATAATACCGAGCTCCACTCATCAAACGAGTTTCCTCAAACCAAAATAAACGTACCATTGCTATGGCGAAGCCGTATGTTTTCGCGTGTCTGCAAGTTTTAGTCTTTATTGGTTGCACTTTAGAACCCAAACTGCTCGACCGATTTTGACAAATGAAGTATCGTTGTAATCGTATTGCAACTGAGGGCGACATAAGATAGGCGACGTCCCTAAATAACCAATTTCGTTGACTCTAGACGCCATTATGTCGGACTCAATTTTCTTCTTGGCAAAAGGATTCAGAAAGTTATAAAGAATTAATGAGAGCAAATAGATAAAGTAAAAGCCAGCAATCAAATATATATTAAGATAATTAATAGTAACAAGAAGATGCTGATTACTAATGATCCTACTTTCCTCTACATGGGTGCAAATACATTTTAGTGAAGTTCGTGAAAGCTTTGATGGTAGGTAGTCGTTGACGTCTCATTGACAACAATATTATTAGAGATGAAACCAGTAACATGTGAAACAGTACAAAGACAATCAAAATACATGAGTGACTTACCCGGGATTCGAATTCAGAAAAACTCACAAAATTAAGGTAACTTGCGATCAACTGCAAACCATTCAGAAAATAAATGACTTACATACAGAAAACATATACATTAATAAACTCTAGCACAGTACAACTTCTTAGCCAAATTTTAATGGAAGCGATAGATTGTTTCCCGAGATAAAGCATAAAATTATATAATTTCATGTGGGGCTATCTTACAAAATGGCGGAGAAATGAGACTTTGCCTAGACAATTTTTATGGATGTAACTGATACTGTCAGCATACAAAGTTATGTTGAAATATGTTTTGTAGTTTCATAGATAAAAAATTCGGGGCTAAAATGTTTATATAGCCACCATTTTGAAAATGTGTCTATGATCCTCTCAAAATCTATTAGTTTACATAGCCTGCCATAGTGCTAATTGTTTGACAAATTTGTATAAATCGGTTGTTTTTTCGTAGATCACAAAATTTTATTTTATCAAGTGACACTATTTTACAACATGGCGGACAGAAGAGATTTCGTGTACATGTATTATTGTTGTAATATATAGACAATATATAAAGTTTTGTCGGAATTAATTACATGGTTTCGACGATATGACATACAAAATTAAAATATCTATATGGCTGCCATTATGAAAATAAGTTTGTATGACATACCTAAAACATTTTAGTTAACATTACATACTGCAGCACTACTTGTTTGCCATATTTGGTAGGAATCGGCAAATTGTTTCCCGAGATATGACAAAAACTTTATTTATTCATATGGCACTATCTTACAAAATGGAGGACAAAAGAGGCTCCATGTAAACACACTTGATGTTTGCTTTATGTACTCCCAGCATACAAAGTTAAGTTGGAATTGATAAAATGTTTTCGAAAATATAACATACTGTGCTAAAATACCTAACTGGCTGCTATTTTGAAATAACGTGTTTGACATACTTCAAACATACTTGTAATATAAACTGTGGCAGTACTACATGATAGCCAAATTTGGTAGGAAAAAATATTAATATGGCGGCCATTTTGAAAATAAGAGCCCAATAAAGTTTAATTACTGGCGTTCACCTGGCCTATCATAGTATTTATTATGTTCCAAATTCGGCGAAAATTGGTTCAGTAGGTTTCGAGATATAATGTAAAAGATTTATTTTTACATGCAGCGATATCTTTCAAATTGGTTCGTAAAATCCACCCTTCAGCTTGTCACCATTCAAATCAACGAGATGATATGTCTGTGGTTCGTAATGACGAATCTTTTCAATCCTGTAGACCTCAGCAAATGCTAGTCAATAAACTTATTAGGGATTTATTATCAAAATGGTGGCCACAGAAGTATTTTAGGTTTATTTGGTATGACCAACATATCATGTGGCCAATTTCAACCAAATTTTGTACGCTGATGGTATGTGTTACTGGCTAAACAAAATCTACTTTTGTAGGCCTGTTGTTATCTCGCTCGCCTAAGTTATCGAGCTTCGTCTTCACGGCTGAGAGCTTGCTTCCTAAAGATCTCAGTTTGTATTCCAGTTCAGAGTGTATGATTTTGAAAATGTTCCCTTCACTCATGATATCTGGACATGGTGACCAATCTGCGATTTAGGCTTACACTTGTCCAATTTCTTCACACATTTCAACAAAGGTAACAAAGAATCATCTTTAACTTCCACTTGGGCGCAGCATGAGGATCATGCGGTCCACTCGTCCATTGTAAGCAGATATCAAGTGAGGCAGCATGTCTAGCAACTTGTAACTTCCTGGCGACAAAAATTCTCGCCACATGTCATTCTTCAGAGTGCAGTTAAATCGTTCCACAATAGAGGCCATCTTTTCACCGAATTTACTACAATGATTAATTTTATTCACTACCATTAGCGAATGGAAGGCTAGGATTATAGAATTCTCTGCCAAGATCCATCTGCAAATTCTTATGTGGTTTCTTATCTTGCTAAACTGTATTCATCGCATTGGCCACATTGAGGCCTCCTTTCTGGCGAACTGGTACTGCTCATCCAGATTTACTGAAACAATTTATTACTGTTAACATGTATCTATATCCCTTATTAACAGCAGCATACAGTATAATTTCAACTAGATGAGTAATTTTCGCCCGCGATAATTACAGCATGCAGGCCGGTGAAGCTCAGCAGCGATCTGCGCATGAGATATTGTTTCTTAGAATATGTAACCACCTACACAAAATTATTATAAAATTTTTAAAATATTGTTTGTGTGGGTATAATTACCAGCTTGCTGAGATGCAATTAGCAGCCATAGACGTGATACGAGTTCATTCTCATCGTCCCAGAATACATACTCGAGCTGAACGCCTCCATCAAGCTTCGAAGTCAGACCCGAGCCACTCGCTAAGCCGATGTCCGGAAACAGGTTCCCTCCTGGTCATCCAGTGTCGAGCCCTTCGTGCATTCCACCAAACCGGCCAGTCGAGACTTTCTTCNAGAATACATACTCGAGCTGAACGCCTCCATCAAGCTTCGAAGTCAGACCCGAGCCACTCGCTAAGCCGATGTCCGGAAACAGGTTCCCTCCTGGTCATCCAGTGTCGAGCCCTTCGTGCATTCCACCAAACCGGCCAGTCGAGACTTCCTTCTTTGTCTTTTCTCCGCTTCTTTCACGAGTAAGATGGACTATTATCGTTCTTCCTTTCCATATTTCGCTTCTTTCACATCACCATCATCACCATCTTCGCAATCATCATCAAGTTCCTCCACATCACCATTGTCAAACACACCTACGAAGCGACATCTCACAATACAATGCAGTTTCTGCGATCGCGTGTTTACCGATCGCACGAATGGCTTGCGGCATGAACACACTTGCGCCCTTAACCCATTCCGAGAGGCACAGCCACATGTGCGGTAGGTGTGGGAAGGCATTTGCTCGCACCGACTCACTCGCCAACCATCGTGTAACATGCACAGGTCGGATCGGACAGGACACATCGACTCATTGCAAGTTCTGCAATGAGGGATTTGCTCGCACTTGCGATGCATGTCTCAACGAATATGACTGCCGGGCGAACCCCAATGCCGAGACGCTGGAGTGCTACAAGTGCGGGAGACAGCTTACCCGCGCTTACAATCTGCATGCGAAACGAGTCTGCGTGGCTGCGACTTCTGCTTCCTAGCGAAGGCCGTCCAATGCGCCGCAGCATGTAGCACTGGTTCCGGTCCGCATTATTGCTGCTGTTGGGCGATCTCGCCATAGGGCCGTCGTCACTGATGCCAGCGAGTGTAACGAGTATGGTTTTGTGGAGGCAGAGAGCACGTTTCGGGGCACGATGGAGACTTANCTGTAACAAGTATGGTTTTGTGGAGGCAGAGAGCACGTTTCGGGGCACGATGAAGACATACATGGCCGAGAATACTTCGAGCTAGGCCCTCAATATTCGCGGATATCTCGAGAGGATGAAGGAGAATATCATAGGCCAGCTGGAACAGGAGATTGAGGATCAGGGAGCGGTTAAGTTCAATATTTTTTTCTCGAGTGCGCATATGGAAAACTGGAGCCTCACGAAGATGAGATGGACCAGTGTGCCTTCAAGGCTAACGGCATGCCCCTTTTCAATACTGGCGACACTGAATATGCCATGTCGGCTGCCATTACCAAGATATGGCAGGAGGACGAGTACGTGGGGAAGGAAAGTGGCTGAACCCTCACCTCTGTGAAATGGCTTCAGCTGCATATCAAGAAGCTTGACCCGCTGAGAGCTTCCTCATAAATAGCCCTGCCTGCGCAAATTGAGGCCAAGAAGGTAGTTTTTAACCCACAAAACCGGGACCAGCAGTGATTCAAATGGGCGATCCTGGCACGCTATGTAGAGGGTGAGCATCCTGTGCATGTCAACCAATAGAACTATGACCTGGAGTCGCATTTCAACTTCGGCGGACTAAAGGTCCCCACCCCTCTTCATCAAATACCCCTGTTCGAGAGGTCCAATCCAGGGGTCAGTGCGAACATCTATGCACATGACGAAGATGGTAAGGTGGTCCCAATACGAGTATCGAAGGAAGAACTTGCTCACCACTTTGATCTATTCCTTATGATGACTGCAGACAGGAATTCACATTATTGCTACATCTCAGATTTATCCCTACTGGTAAGTTCGCAGGTGACTGTTCATGAACACACCATAAATATTTGCAAGTGACGTCTCAAGGGATATGATAATCAACACTGTGTGATGGGACTTATAGGTGTTGAGACACTGACTGAGCACATGAGGTACTGTAACGAACATGCGCCAGCCCATGCCGACATGCCCCAGCCAGAGAAGAATGGTAAGCCTCCTGTTATCAAGTTACATAATTATATTAACATCGTAAGGTTCCTATAGTAGTGTATGCCGAAGTTGAAGCCATGTTAGTGCCGGTTCAGACATGTCAGCGAACCTGGATGCATCCTACACCTATAGGTACCAAAAGCATGAGCCCTACATCTATGGTATCTACATAAAAGTGGATAACGACATTATACCACCCTCCAAGACCTCCAGCCTCTCCACAGATGTGAAATTCTACACTGGGGAGGATGCGCCGAAGTGCTTTACGGAGGAAATCGTACGGATTGGAACTCTGCTAAAGGAAATATATATAGCCAGTCCGAGCCTATGCGGACACTGACTTCTGGCGAACAGACTGGCTACACTCTTGCCACCACCTGCTGCCACTGTTCCGGTTCCTTCACCAGCGATAACCGCAAGGTTCATGACCACGACTATTTCACCAGCAACTTTATCATGGCGGTGTTCAATAATTGTAACAAGCAAATTTTATTATTAAGCAGCTTGGATACGATACCCAGGACGTATTTATTATCCCGCAACCAGAGGATAAATTTATCACCTCCAGTAAAAGTTTGGGCAGTAAATTTACAATTAATTTTACAGATACATTTAGATTTATGTCTGCCAGCCTCGCAACACTTGCGCAGTACCTGCCATCGGTCAAGTTAAACACTACAGCAGTCTTCTTCAATTCCCAGCAGCTCCCAGTTTGTAACTCGGAAATGAGTGTTCCCCTACGACTATGTCGACTCGTGGGGGAAGCTCGACGAGCCACAACTGCCAGGAATTGATAAGTTTTACAACCACCTCACCAGATCCAGCATCAGCGACGAGGATTATCATCAGGTGCAGACGGTCTGGGCAGCATTTGGGTGTCGCTCACTGCGAGATTACTCAGTGCTGTACTTGAAGACCGATGTGCTGCTGCTATGTGATGTCTTCGAGAACTTCTGGGCATTATGTTTTTCCACTTACGGACTTGATTGTGTCCAAAACTTGAGTGCATCAGGATTCTTGTTCGATGGAATGTTACAGAAGACATGGTTGGAGTTAGACCCCCTTGTCGACTACGACGTCCACCTGTTTATCGAGGCTGGTATCCAGGGATGGATGGCCCAGTGCATCAAGCATCACATAGTGGCAAATAATAAGAATGCCCCTGCCACATATGATGCCAGCAGGCCATATACCTACCTCCAGCACGTAAACGCAAATAATTTGTATGGATGGGCAATATCACCGACGCTGCCAAACGCAGTTTCAAATGGACCAGCACGGATATTGATGTTATGCCCGTGCGGGACGATGGAGAAGTTGGCTACATAAAAACCTTCCATTCCTGCCGGTGAATGAGTGTCCCCCTGGGTCAAACAAACCAAGCTCATGACCACCCTTGAGACATAGAAGAATTATATTGTACATTACATTAATCTCAAGCAGGCATTGGGTCATGGGTTAAGGCTGAATGCTATACATCGCATACTACAATTCAACCAGAAGGTGTGCCTGAAGTCTTATATTGAACTGAATATGGAGAAACGCCAGGCAGCTACGAATGTCTTTGAGACGGACTTTTGCAAGCTAATGAACAATGCTATATATGGTAAGCTCGTGAAGAATAAGCATAGACACTAATATATGAAACTTTTATGCACCGATCTGCGTGTGAAGAAGCTTATAGCCAAACAAGCCTTCAAATGTAGAACAATATAGGACGAAACTTTAATGCTAGTAAAATTAGATCATGAGCATATTATATTTGATAAGCCCATCTATGCTGGCTTCACTGTATTTGACCTGTCCAAGACTCATGTACCGCTTCCACTACGATGTAATGCGGGCATGGTATGGCGGTAATGTGGACCTCGTGTACATCGACACTGATTCATTTGTCATGGAAATCGCCTGCCCTGACTTCTGCAGGGACCTCGCCTCAGACCGGGCACTTATGGCCGAGTTCGACACCAGTGCCTACCCTCCCACTCATCCCTGCTACTCGCCTGCCAATGCAAGGGTGATTGGCAAATTCAAGGATGGGTGTCGATGCAATATGATGAAGTTTATCGGTCTGAGGGCAAAGCTATATGCTTATAAGTTTAAGGACGAAGTAGTGAAGCGAACGACAGGTATACAGACGAATGTCGTACAAAGTAACATCACAATAGGATATTATATACAAATATTATTGAACCAGCAAGTAATGAGAGTACAGGTCAACAGCATTAGGTCGCACCATCACGACATATATACTGAATGCACTAACAAACTAGCTCTTTCGTGGATAGACGACAAAAGCAAGATCCTGGACGATGTCGTTCATACTGTCCCTTATGACTGTCATGTATAATAATGTTATATACACACACCTACGGGACAGGCATGTATCGTCATATGTCTGTCCCCAGGAGAGTGAATGTGGTCGGGATGCATAGTAGGAGGCAGTTCCTCACCCTGGGATTGTCGAAGCTGACACTATTCCATTCCTCTCTCCCACAATGAATGACATGTGTATGTGTTTTTTCCCGCAGCGTACTATATCACAAGCAAGAGTCATATTAATCTTGTAAGGTATGCTGTTGTTAATGTTGGCTGGTAGCAGTATGTCCTGTGTGTATGTACTGTTTCTGCAATCCTTCGTGTGCGTACTTGTACACTGTTCCAGTTATGTGTTTTTTTTCCACCATACTATATCACATGCAAGATCTATATTCATTTTGTCAGGTATACTGGCTGGTAGCAGTATGTCCTGCTGTGTGTATGTACTGGTACACTGTTCCAGTTATGTGTTTTTTTTTCAGCATACTATAGCACATGCAAGAGCCATATTCACCTTGCCAGGTATGTTGACTGGCAGCATGCTATAGCCCATGCAAGAGGTATCTTTATCTTCTCAGGCGTATTACCAGTATGACCTGCTGTGTGTATGTTCTGTTTTTTTCTAGCAGCATTCTGTAGCACATGCAAGATTCATACTTATCTTGTAAGGAGTGTTGTTGTTGGTGGATGGTGGCATTGTTGAATTGTGGTAAGCTGTAGCATGTGAAAGAGGTATCCTTATATTGTCAGGCGTGTTACCGATATGTGGTAATATGTGTACTATTTAATATTCTGCAATCATTAGTGTATGTACTTGCGCATGGGATTTGTCACCTATGTTGCGTCTCCGACTTGGGGTTGTGAATGTGAAATGGTATTCGTATCGCACTAGCACTGTAGTAACTAATGATCGCATCGTACTTACTTTTATTCGCTAGTTATTGCGTTGTCCCACCTTTTCTCTTCATCTACCTCTACAGTATTCTTCCCTGTCGCTTTCGCCTGACTGTGCGTTTCTTTGTCCGCTTTTGATTTTTTTAGGTGGGTCGTTTTTCCCTTGTTATGTTATAAGCCGCCTGTACACTATGCTTGCGGCACCACTAGTGTTTTCTTCTTTATATGCATACATATACACGATTTTTTTTTGTGTGTAAGGAATAAATAATTGTGGTGGCGTTTTTGCTGGCATACTGTACTACCATTGTCCCAAGCCCGGGAGCCCTCTGCATGGTTATCGTATGTGGACGGTAAAGTGAGAGGGCAACACTGCGGGAGCGATGAGAGAGAGAGAGAGAGAGAGAGTGACCACTTTGATGCTGCTGATGAGGTCGTGTAAGTGTACTTATCCTACTGCTAGTTGTTACAGAACGAAATGTTTTCCCACGCGCATGAGCTAGGCCGATACACCTATGTGCGTTATTTCTTCTCCTAACAATTATCATGCGATGGCGAATGTGTGATCAGGGTGTCGAACTGATGAGTAAAGGGTAGCCAGAACGATTGCATTTTTTGAGTTCACAAACGACTACAAATAATTCCCCGCGCTCCTGGTGGCCGCCGTTCGAACTACACTCCCCGATGCTAGCACGCCTCTGCAGGCACATAGTGGGCCAACACACCCAAAATTGCAGCGCCGAGGCGACAGCATGAAGTGGGGACATCGAGAATGGACGAGAGGCAGGAAGGAGACTGGGAGAACTCTGAGGCAACACCAAGGATAGAGCCTGGCATCCTGGTGGGGACCTGGTAGGGATAGCACGGAGAAAACTATGGTATCATGGCGTGGACCTGGGAGGGATAGCATGAAGAAAACCCTCCACACAGAATGCATGCGCGTGAAGTGGCGGCATCTGGTAGGAAGGAATGAGAGAGCCTTTATTTCCTTCGGAAAACTGGCTAATAAAAATCGGAAAGCCTGGAACGATGGCGAAAATACGAAAAGCTTCGCAAGACTAGCTTCTATTACATCATTTTCATGCTGGCTTACGCGGGGGGTAGTTTTGTGTTTTTAACGAAACTTTATGGTTACGTTTCTTTTATAGCTGTACCATACATCTGTCTGAGGTGCAATAATGAAAAAAAGTAGGTGAATGTCTAAATAGTTCTTCTTTAATATAATGATTATAAAATTAATATAAACAAAACAATTGGGAAAATGTTTAAACATTGCAAAATTCATTAAGAAATTTCGCGTATAATACTTTTTGTTTGAAATAGATATTGTTACAAGACGCCTGAGGGGCGTATCTGAGATAGTGAGGGATGGAGATCTTAATAAAAATAAACTAAATAAATTCGATTTTTAATTTATTCGAACAGCTATAACTTATAGCATTAATCTATCTATCTTCGCCATTACTCTTTTTATTTCTCAGTGAGCGCAATACTTAATGTACAGGATGAATATAAAAGAATACCCCAACTTTGAAGGTTTATAATCAAAACCAAACAATCTACAACCTTGATTGAACAATCAAATGAACCGTGGAACAGTGAAGTATGTTTTCCATACATTCATAAATGTTCAATGTGACCACCATGAGCGGCCCGAACGACATCTACGAGATAATCATTCTCGTTCCACGCTCTTGTCAGAATGTCCGGTATTACGGTTTGGATAGCGTTCGTAACTGTGAGTTAGAGGTGGTGAGGGGAATGCGAGCTCACATTCGACACGTCAATGTGAAAGGGATGGTCTGATGTTTCCTTTATGTGCCGAGAGATGACAATGGGAGCCTCTTTCGTCGCACTATGAGCGTGCATTGTGTGTTAGTTCGCATCACAATGGTGACGGAACAACAGAAGGTGGTCTGTGTTATTCAGTTTGCTAATTGTACATCGGTTACGACTGTTCAACGTGGATTCCGTCGCAAATACGGACGTCGTCCTCCTGATAGGTGGAGTATCGTACGTTGGTTTAGTCAGTTCCGTGACACAGCAAGGTGCCTTTGCAAAGGCAAAATTTCTGGGCGGCCACGTGTGTGCGAAGAGAATGTGCGACGGATTCAACAAGCGTCCGTTCGCAGTTCAAGAAAATCAACTCGACAAGCTAGCAGGGAACTGCAAATCCTTTAATTGATGGTATGGAAAGTGTTGCGAAAGCGATCGCTGTACAAACCATACAGGTTACAGTTTGTACAGGCTCTTACCGAAAGGGATAAAGAACTGAGACATGATTTCTGCGCATTCGTTTTTGCCCAGAACGCAGTTCACGATACCTTCATGTCTAAGCTGGTTTTTAGAAGTGAAGCGACGTTCCATACAAATGGTAAGGTGAACCGGCACAACGTGCGGATATAGGGGCAGGAGCCTCCACATTAAACGACCGAACACGAGCGCGCTTCCCCCAAAGTGAACATGTTTTGCGCTGTATCCAAAGACACTGTTTTCAGCCCTTTCTTTTTTCACAAGCCCACTGTTACTGGAATCCCTTATTTGGACATGCTTACACAGTAGTTGTTTCCTCAGTTATAAGAGGCGGCCGGGGGCTTCATTTTCCAGCAGGATGGTGCACCACCCCATTGGCACCTAGCTGTTCGCTGATACCAGAACGAGACGTTGCCGCAATGCTGGATTGGTCGAGGAGCAGTTAGTGACCAGGCTCTTCATCACTGGCCCCCAAGAAGCCCGGATCTAACCCCGTGCAATTTTTTTTCTATGTGGGTGCATAAAGAATCAAGTGTTTCGTCCACCATTGTCGGCTAACATTGACGACCTCAAGACGAGAATTACAGACGCCATCCAAACCATAACACCAGACATGCTGACAAGAGCGTGGAACGAGTTTGATTATCTCGTAAATGTCATTCGGGCCGCTCGTGGTGGCCACACTGAACATTTATGAAGATATGGTAAACAAACTTCACAATTCTACGGTTCATTTGATTGGTCAACCAAAGTTGTAGGTTGTTTGGTTTTGATTTTATAGACCTTCAAAGTTGGGGTATTCTTTTATACTCATCCTGTGTATTTAAACTCTACTAAACGTCCTTCTTAGTGTCTTTGTTTGGTTATAGTCAATTAACTCATACTCATCATTAACACATATTCAGTCTATATGTTGCCATCATTTGTAATGTCTTTCACTCACGCATCCAGTTCAATAGTTCAGCCTGCAGTCGCACTCTTCACTGCTCTGATGTTCGCAGTCGCAGATTTTCCTCCCGCTGGTCACTTCTCTCGCCGCTCGTTCCTCTTCTCGCTCGTCGTCTTTCGCTCGATGTCGCACAATCGCCCAAATTTCCGACTGTCATGAACTCTCGGCTCGGAGGCCTGTCGCACTTTTACATCAGTCGCCCTGATCATATGATAGGTTGGACGCGCCCCGAGTCACTCTGAGAGAAACGAGGTCAGTAATCCAGAGCATTCTTCAGATAAACGCAGAAATGCAATACAACCAAGGCCAAGGCCAGGAGTTTGCGAGATAGTAGCGTTATCGCGGTGCCACTCGCGGCGGCAAGCCTGTACATGCTGGCCTTTGTGTTCGACGCCCACTCTTGGGTTGCATGCGTGACCTTCACACATTTCCGCTCTCGCACGAATGCGAAGCAACGAGCGCGTAACAATAGTGTATTATAGTTTAATGTATTTTTAGTGAAATACGTGGACATAAACGTTAATTGTATTCAACACTTGTATTAAATAAATGTTATTTGTAAATTAACCTGTAGTTTGAACTTTTAAAGCAATTTTGTAAGTATTAAACTAAGTTACAATTGCTTCAAAATAAATTGGTAAAAATTCTTATCAAAATGGAATTAATAAAATAGAGTATGAACATGTCAGTGCCTAGTTTGCTGCCTATGATTTATATTGTATCTTGGTATTAAATATAATGAGATTAACAGCGTGGTCGTAAATACCCTGTAACCAAACAGCAAAATGGTAACGCAAGACAACCGGCTTACATGTGAACAACCGTAGGTTCAGTCTGCTAAGTCTGTTTAGCGTGATCGCCGTAAATGTGAACCAAGCCTTAGTCTAGTACCTAAAATAAAAACCACAAATAAGACGACAATTACCACGTGTCTCTATGTATTCATGTTGTGCTTTCTAAGGTTGCAAGTCGCCGAACCGCCCTGCGGACACGTAGAGTGAATATGGGGCAAAACACAATCGCTGGCTGAGTATAACCAAACTCCACAAGGTTTGGCTATACTCAGTTCTTAACAGAGCGGTCTTGAGAGCTGGTGAGGATGGAGCAGCACCGGGATGCAAGAGCGGGGGAAACGGGACATCCCCAAGAAAACCCGCCGACAAGCGGCACCGTCAGGCACGATTCCCACATGCGAATATCCGGGAGCGACCTCGCCGGGAAACGAACCCGGTTCGCCTAGGTGGGAGGCGAGTAGTCTAGCCCCTACACCACCGCGGCCCACCAAACTCCATGTCCTAACACTGAACTGCTTTGTAGGCAATCGTAAACAATGTCGATGGGATTTGNTGGCAATCGTGAACAACGTCGATGGGATTTGAGGTTACAACAATGTTTATTTATGTAAACAAGTTCTGTGAGATGTTTGTATACCTACTTCCTCTGGCCAATTTTCAATGCAACTAGATTAAAGCCAAATTGAAAAAAGTATTTTATTCGTATGAAAGATACAAACAAAGACGTTCATAAGTGTTGATTTTGCGACTTTGACAGTTGTGTTGTTTGGAGTAGGACAATGTTGGGTACATGCACAGAAGGCGAAGAATCGGTCTACCTCATCTTTAGTATGTGTGAGCACGCCTATGGGAGCAGCAGGTGGCCAGCAATCAATGCTAGTTTCAGAAACTCTGTCGAGTCAGGGAAAAAAATTAAACAACACTTTTACTTTCAGAATGCGACTAAAAAATCCACAAATCCAAGGCGATAATGATTTGCCTCGCTTTCAATTTTTACGTCAGAAAAGGATGCGCGCTAACACATTTTTCAATTGCTTGACAATCAAAATATTTTTGACTTGCCTTTCCAAGTGTGGCGTAATTGGTTACACGCCGGTTTATGGTGCGAAGTGTTCTGGGTTCGGATCCTGGGTATGGCAGGCGTGGGCGCGCTGTCTTTAGTCTTTAGGAATAAAGGCAGGGACTTTACGAGGGTTCAGTAGCCGCCATCTTGTATTTATGCAAATTTCTTTGTATTTTATTTTAGGTATCGACAAGGCATAGGAAATTGTTTTGCACACGTTCTAAAGAAAAAAATTATTATTTCTTGCCAGCAGTCACTAGTAAAATTATTGAATAAGTGAAGAGGTAAACTATATATATATATATATATACACACAGAGAGAAAGAGAGAGAGAGAGAGAGAGAGGATGTCTCAGACCTACCAGCTCTTTTTATCAAAAACGGTGCGTCCGAGCTTTTTCGGGTAAAATGCTTTATAGACAAACCCTTGACAACGAATTGAATGGTGTTTTAACCGTACAATGCCTATGATCTGCGGTAAACCGGAGGAAACGGAGGTAACTTCAGAATTTCAAATGGGAAGATGGTACAAAATTTGTATCGTTGAATAGCGCTCGCAAAAATTAAACATTTTTTTTGTCTGGAAAGTTTTTTGGTATGTCCCGCCGATTCGATGATATCAAAAATCTCCTTGGCGTTGACGAGATTATGTGCTTAAAAATACCTTTTTAATGTTGTAGGCCAAGGGAGGAAACAAACTTTTGCTCACCCTTGCAGTTTGAAATATACGCAATTTGTGCAATTCAACAGTAGAAACATACATGACTTTTAAATTACAAATAATGTTTTTGTTTGGAACTTGTTACAGAAGAACACTTTTGCTTGTTTCATGTTCACTGTAACAGGTGTTCTAAATGTTTTCCGCCCTGTTCTAAGCACATTCGTGCCCGTCTTCGAGCACTTTGGGTACGCCGAAGTATCTCTGCAGCCGGCGGCAACCGGCATGCTACTTTAATTCGGTCTTTCATTTCATCTCTTGCTGTAGGATACTGTTGATTAACAGTGTCTTCAATGCCCCCACCCTAAAAAAAAATATCAAGGGAGATTAAGTCTGGCGACCGTGGCGGCCAAGTCACTGGACCCTCTCTCCCAATCCATCGACCAGGAAAACTTTGATTTTCAAGTACGCCTGGCCTCCAAGGACAAATGGGCCGAGCATCCATCTTGTTGCAGCGACAGTAACAACCGCGTTGCTAGTGGAACATCTTCTAGCAACTCAGTCAGTGCGCGTTGCAGACATTCAGAGCACCGCTCACCATTTAATTGTTCATAAAAAAAAATAAGGTCCAATAACGTGATCGTGGATGATTCCACTCGATGTATTTAGGCTCCAAATGTGCTGGTTGTCTTGCTGACGTAACCAATGAGGGTTTTCTGCTGATCAACAGTGAGCATTGTGGATATTTACGTCCCCGTTAGATTTGAAAGTGGCGTCATCATTCCACAGTATGTTAGTCGGGAGGTCCAGATTGTTATTTAAAAACCAGTTGCAGAAGGAAATTCTCGTCTGGAAATCAGCTTCGCTTAATGCCCGATGGACACGAATGTGGTAGGGACGTGACCCACCGTCGTGTAGGATTCTCCAGCTGGTACTTCTGCTCACTTCGGGATCACCTGCTAGTCTTAGATTAGAAAGATGTGGATCCAGATCTATTGCAGCAAGAATATCTGCACTTCTATCGTATCTAACATGTATACTGGCTCGATTGTTACGATTGTGGGTCGGTTGAATTTGGCTACTATTGCGAACCTGTGCTTCCGGTCGGTGAAAAGCATGTCGTGACCGGCGCGGACGACCTTGATACCTCCCTGCGTAAACCCGATCTGCTTGTCGGTAGTTATGGCGACATTCGCCGAGCACCATAAGCATGTCAAATGCCTCTTCGTTTGAATACGACATCACTGCAAGAATAACAGAAACAAAGTAAAAACCTCGCTAGGAACCTTTCACAGTGAACGTAACGCCAACACGCCTCTTGTTCGACATGAGCAATGGCACAAACAGAGGGGAAATGCAAGTGCTGCTATCTAGCGTCAACAGTTCCCGCTCGCCTCGTTTGGACTGGCGTGGCGTGACATCGGATGTGCCAGACAGAGAGTATTCCATATCTTCAAAACGGCGTAACATACCAAAAAACTTCCCCGACAAAAGATGTTCAGTTTCGCGAGCTCTATTCAACGATACTAATTTTGTACCACATTTCCATTTTAAATTCTGAAGTTGACTTCGTTTCCTCCGGTTTCCAGCAGATTCCAGTCAATGTACGGTTCACCATTCGATTCGACCTTATAGGTTTGTTTACAACGCATTTCACCCGTAAAGTCTCAGATGCGCTATTTTCGACAAAAAAGGGCAGGCACTGTAGGTCTGGGGCAAACTGTATATATAAGAAAAAAACTGACTGAATGACATATCATCGCCCAGCTTCAACCATTGGTCCTAGAAAAATGAATTTCTGAAGAAACATTCATTATCTAATGTAGGCAGCCAATAATAAGGGATTATTAAACATTCAACTCCTAAAGGGCTGAAATGAAGGTTTGAAGTTTGCATGGAAAACAAATATTAGCTTGTCCTATTACCTATAAACTTCGTGAGAGTACTATAAAAATAAATAATCAAATACATGCTTAACAGTTTCTTAAAAGTAAACCAATACTAAAACAATTGTAACTAAAATGGCAAAGAACATTATTTACAAATAAGTGTTGTAGTGAAAACATTAATTCCGCGCGGACAAAGACGCTAGTAATATGATAAAGGAAAC